>NSDO01000332.1:13185-90019 GCA_002286825.1 Lagenidium giganteum
GTGGATCCAGTCACAGGGATCCCGCTGCAAGCGAAGTACTACCCTAGAAGTTACGCCAACATTGCTAGCGGCCGAAGACCATCCGTCCGTTAGCGCTGAAGACCCAGAGGATCCAAGTAGCCGAAGACCATCCGTCTGCTCCTCCAGAGGTCCAAGCACCCCACTTCAACCAGTCAACCTAGCGTCGATGAACACCAGGCGTCAGTCTGAGGAGCCAAGAACTGAGGACCCGCGCACGTTTGAGATGTCGAAGACCAAGAAGAAGGCCCAAGACGCCGAAGAACGTGCCGGTTTTGTGGCAGAGAGCGGCTTAGTCCCCACAGACAAGGCCAGCCCTCCACCACACAAGTACATGATCATCGAGCTCGAGCTGCTCTTGATCGTGGAAGTGCTTCGATAGTATCGCAATATCTGCCTCGAGCTGCATGTGGATTCCGAAGACGAGTTTCCACAGTCAACCGAGGTTCTGCATCGTGAGCACCAGCTGGACACACAGTTGCAGGAACAGAAGGCTCCTGGTGGAGAGCAAGTTCGTCGCATCAAGAACCTGGAACTGCTGCACGAAGGCGACCGGATCGTTGTGCCCAGGTCACTACGTCAACCCGTTGTGAGTTGGTACCACGACCAGCTCAAACATCCCGGCATCAACCGGACCTATCTGACGGTCCACCAACACTTCAAGTGGCACGGCATGCAAAAGAACGTCGAACAGTTTGTCTCACAATGCGAGATTTGCCAGAAGTAGAAGCTCGGCAAGAAGAAGCACGGCAAGCTGCCAGCGATGGACGTGAACAAGCCATGGGCAGTCGTCTGTGTAGATCAGATCGGACCATACACGCACCACGAGTCCGGTCGCAAGTACTACGCCATGACGACGGTTGACCCAGCCACCGGTTGGTTCGAGATCAAGGCCATCTCGGATCAAAGCTCGAAGACAGCAGCGCACGTCCTCGATGATGAGTGATTTTGTCGATATCCGCGTCCAGATTATTGCGTCTTTGATCAAGGTAATGAATTCACAGGGTTCGAGTTCCAGGAAATGCAGGCCAGCTATGCCTAGGGAACTCAATATTGGAGCGGCTTCACTAGGTCGTCGGTGACATGGTCCGCACGCGCGACCTTGATAAACGCACGTGGGAGGAGATCCTACCAAGCGTCGCATTCGCCATTCGAGCAACCGCGTCGACAACCAAGCAAGAAACACCAGTCCAGCTTGTTTTCGGCCGCGACATGATCATGCACGCTGCCTTTGTGGCCAACTGGGATCGGATTCGACAGCGCAAACTGCGCCAAGTGGAGCGAGGTAACGCACGCGAGAACAACCAGCACCTGGCTCACGAGTATCGAGTCGACGACCGAGTCCTCATCGTCAAGGGCAAGACGAGACTGACAAAGCTCGAGCAGCCCACAACCGGCCCGTTCAAGATACGTCAAGTCAACGGAAATGGAACCGTCGTCATCCAGCGTCACGGCTACACAGAGACGATCAACATGCGGCGCATCGTGCCGTACCGTGCCGCCGTGGGGGTGAATGCCGTATCTGTGTTCGAGAACGTTCGAGGGTGATCCATGCTCAGCGTGCTGCATGAGACAGGGCCGGTCCCAGAGTGCTCAGTTCTTGAATGCTCGAGCCTCGAGCCTGTTCACGTAGGAAAATTAAATCAATACACACAATTCGGCACCCCCTGAAACCACACCCTTCGCAGCAGTAGATTCAGCATTGGCATCAGTGGCGGTAACGCTCCATACTGGTCGCTTCGCAGTCTTATGTCTGACAAAAGTCTATTTCACAAATTAAGTTACATGAACAAATTTACTTCGTTGGCTTGCCATCGTTTGAGTTGGTGTGAGCTGGCGCTGACGGCAAGCGCAAGCGTTTGAGGGACGTAATGCAACTTGAATCGATGGAATCGGACCATCGTGTCAACAGTTATGCCCAAAAGAGTTCAGTCACCCATATCAAGGGCTGCCTCGTCAACATGAGTGATGAACATCTGTTCGACCTTGATGCAGAGATCTTCGTACCGAGGCCATTGTGAGGCGTCGAATGTGTCTAAAGCTTCGTGAGCCAAGCGCTCGACTTCGGCAAGCGAAAACGTGTTGTTTCTCTTCGCAACGTCTCAATTGTCTACTCCGTGTGCGACAAGCCACTCTGCAAATTCCAACTTCTTGAACGTGGATCGTGCAGGCTTTGTGGCGTCCGTGAGAGTGGTGTGGTATGTAGCTCGGTCAATGATGATGACCGACCGTCGCGGAACAGCAGGGAAAACTCGACGCTTCATCCAATCCATGAAAACGGACGCGTTCATTTCCGTATGGTAGTCCGAATCCTTCAGCGCTTTGCTTCCTCGGAAGATAAGCTTGGCGCCAACAACAAACCCACTGCGGCCACCAACATGGCAAATGATCGAACACCCACCTTTTCCCTGAGGAAGGGCAAATCCACCTTCGCCTTCATCATCCAACCAAACGCTGCTTGGCGTCATTTTCTTGTTGACCCATGTTTCGTCTTGATAGAATATTGGCCGTCCTTCTGCACGATAGGCTCTGACTCTTTTGATGTACTCAACCCGCTGAGCTGCAATTGCAACATCTTCTATTAAGTTTTGATAGCACGTGCGCCTTTTTCGGTACGTGTAGCTCATGTGCACTGTCAGAAAGCGATACAATGTAGACCTACTCCACTTCCACGTTGAAGTTCTTGTCCCGCGCTTCGACGTGAGGACTTGTGTAGTTTGTCGAGCGTGACATGCTCTTTCTTGGCGTAGGTTTCAAAAATGGTCTGACGAATGACACCAGCAAAACATAAAGGCACGTCCATCGCCCGCTCACGCACCTCGTCATTCTCAAATGCCTCCCCATTCTCAATCTTCTTAGCGACGTTGCTGACGCTTTTTCTGCTGATGTCAAAAACCGCCGCAGTGCGCTCAAAAGGACGGGAAACATTGCGACTTGAACCTTCCCTTGCTTCACCCTGGAAGTAGGTAACGCAATCGTGGATTGATTCAGCAGTGTCTTTGGAGGTCTTGCGAAGCGGGCGCTTGCGTTTGCTGTTGCTGCCACAGGGTACTAAAGCTCCATCTTGCAGCATCTCTTTCAGGCGCCAGACAGGGCTGATTCTTGTGCTGCGAGCGCCAGTGCGATCGCCTACTCTTTTGCTGTCTTCGTGCCAATGCCCCGATTCTGATCCGTGGTATTTTTGGCAAGAGGTCCTTTTTTGTCAGATGTATCTTTAGCACAATGACTTTTTAACTGAAACGGACTAAATTCAACTGTCGGAACCTCCCAATTGAGCACGGGTGGGGCAGCTGATAACCGAGTGGTCCCGGGTTCAATCCCGGGCGTCAGGTGAGCAGGGGGCGCTGTGAAATCAAACTCCCCAACTTGGACACCACTTCTCCGCTTCAATATGGGGGACACCATAACCCCATCGCCCTTCGCCCGTTTCATCAAGGGTTGTGTAGTTAGTTACTCTTAGTCATAGGTCGAGAAGGTATACGGCGTGTGTTCTAATGAGTAAACACACTGTCACTTGCAACTGAGCACACGGGTGGGGCCCTTTCGCGTCCATCGCTCAAATTGTCATAAATAACAAAAATCAATTGTCACCCAATTGTCACAATTTAGTGACAGACAACCGTGGAAACAATGTCGTGTACGGTACTTGCTGAACCCATCCAAGCGACGTGGCGCTTGGCCAATGATGGCACACCAGCGCATGACACACGACATGACGAGCGGTGTTAGACAGCGGCAATTGAGCCCACGCGCACAGGGCAGCTGCATGCATTTGCAGATCCAGCACCGCAATCAGCGTGGCTGTCGCCGGTGGCTCAGTTGTCATTCCTCGTCATCGGAGCCACAGCAAATTGCTTAGCGATGAAGATTGTCGCCATCGGTAAGAGACCCATTGGAGAATCCGTGCTTTGACGTCATGCGTGGACCAACATGGCCGTGACGCTATTGCTCAGAGTTGCTGCGGAACAATGGATCGGGCGATGAACCGACGCTCCTGTGCGCGGAATTTGAGTTGTCGTCGTACGGATACTTTCAGCGGCAGACGTGAGTGGCAACAGCCTGAGCGGCAGTGACGTCATCCAGCTCACGTTGTTTCCCTTTGGTGGTACAGAGCGAGGGAAGTCATCACTGTGTTCAGCCATATTTTCATCAAACGCACTGGCCTAGGTGTGCGCCAGTCGGTCAAGCACGAAGGTGATCAGTGCCTCCACATCAGGGCATCAAAGGTACATTCCTCACTCACACATCATGTGATGCAGGATACAACTGCCATGTTCACGTGCGCCGAGATGGTCTCGCGGGCATCATCGTGGCTGACGAAGAATATCCAGCACGCGTCGCTTTCACAGTCTTGGCCAAGCTGCTGGATGACTACCTCGACCAGCATCGCGACTCGTGGATGCAGCAACGTGGACCACCACAGGCGTGGCCTCCACTGACAGCAGCGCTAGTTGAGTACCAGGACCCAGCCAAAGCTGATAAGATTTCAGCCATCCAACGTGATCTGGATGAGACCACCGAGGCGCTACGTCAGACCATTGACAGCGTCTTGGAACGAGGCGAAAAGCTCGACGAGTTGGTGCTCAAGTCCGAGCACATGTCGACACAATCCAGGGTGTTCTACAACCAGGCAAGGAAGACAAATAGCTGCTGCGTCGTCATGTAAGCCACAAACCAGATGTAAAAGCATGCAGACCCACTTGTAATGTTCCGCAGAACCTGTACGGTCGTGCCGAACACGACACAACCTCCATCATGCGGAGACAACGCAATTTCCTGGACCTGCTGCCACTGCGCCACCATGCACCAACAGCCCCATCGATGCCAAGTGTCGGCTTTGCCTGCGTCCTTCAGCCTTCGTCCATCGGCAGAGCCAGGTGGCTCCATACCAACTGTCGCGTGGTCCACATGAAGCCGATACCGTCAGAATACATACCTCGCCTTAATCAATTATGTATGCTTCCGACCCAAACACCAGACTCGACTACCAAAAGGCATACCCTGTGGTTTTCGATTTGTCCCTAGTCGCTCGCCTATTTCGAGTGCTTGGGCGTGGGGTGTGGGTTCCTGCGAAGAACGACGACGCAGTCTGCGAGGAGGTCCGCTCGCCAAAAGCACGTCAAGCACCCTCGCGCTATCTGCCCGCTTGCTGCTGCACCATGAAGATCGTTGCCATCGGTGCGTGCATGGCCCACACGCCAGCGTCGTGCAGCGCATTGTTGCGTGGAGCTGCTCCATCGTGTGATCTTCAATCTGCTCCGTTCCTGACACGTGTGCGCCGTTGTAGAGATTCTGCGCCAGGATGCCGCCAGCGGTGATCCCGTCATTCTCTCGGCCAGCTATGAAGTCTCCTCCTTCGGCTACTTCCAGCGCTCTGGGTGCGTGCTTGGTGATAATCTGTGGTGATCATGATGGTGTGGTTGTGGAGTGGCTAACGATGCGCGTTTGGGGCGATTGCATGCAGTGTGCGTGAAATGATCAACTTTTTCAGCCGCACGTTCATCAAGCGAACGGAGCCAGGTCTCCGCCAGTCGATCAAGCACGAAGGTGCGTCCGGCAGTCGATGGCCCATGCGTCTGTGTGTTGTTGCGCGGTGGCTCATCTGTTCATGTGGTGGTGGTGTTGTTTCCGTGCAGAGTACACGTGCCACGTGCATGTGCGTCGTGACGGCTTGGCTGGCATCGTCGTGGCCGATGAGGAGTACCCACCACGCGTGGCGTTCGCTCTGCTCAACAAGCTGCTGGAAGACTACGAGAAGGAAACGAAGGGCTCGTGGAAGACGCAGGGCGGTCAGCCGCAGGAATGGGCGCCGATGACCAAGGCTCTGCAGGAATACCAGGACCCATCGAAGGCCGATAAGATTGCTGCCATCCAGAAGGAGCTGGACGAGACCACGGCCGTGCTGTCCAAGACGATCGACAACGTGCTGGAGCGTGGCGAGCGTCTCGATGACTTGGTGTCCAAGTCGCAGGATTTAAGTAGTCAGTCTAAGGTCTTCTACAAGCAGGCCAAGAAGACCAACAGCTGCTGCGTCGTCATGTAAACCAGCACAGCAGGCACAGGCGCGACCATGCTCCGTGTCCCGAAGCCACACGCGCCCTGTAACTTTCTCTCTCGATAGGCTCAAATATACTTGCTCTGTGTTTTTGCATGTGCGACGACGCGCCTGGTGGACAAGTGTGGTTGGCAGCACAAGCTCCCACATGCCGAATGGAACTTGCTGTCTAAATAAACGAACCTGCGCTGAGTTTGTTGGTCGCACAACACGCCACGTTTTTCCTATTGCTATCTGCCCTTGACGCACTATTATTTCTTGGGGGACGTCGTGGTGGCCGTCGTGGATCCCGAGGTCGGTTTCCGTCGCGGGCGCAGAGACCGAGTGAAGCTGCCAGAGTACGTCGATGACGCAGCATCACTCGACTCCCCAGCATCATCGTCGTCTTCAGGTTGCGCCGCTGTTTCTTTGTCCTCTTCTTCCTCGTCCGCCTGATCTTGCGTGTTGCGATCGTTGTTCCGTTGTTGCTGCTCCTTTTCTGATCCTTCTTCGTCGACACCTAGAAAGTCACAGCAGATAGCGCAAATAAGCTACTCGTCCGACCATGTGTCCACTTTTCCTGTCAGCTTCAATTCGATCAACATACTTTCAGAGCGCGCGCGCTTGTTCTGCTTGCCGTTACTTCGGCTCTGAGCCTTCGATCCCCGAGAGCCGCCATTACGTTTGCCTCCTCCGCTGCAGTTCGAACAGCCATTTTCGGCTTCGGCGGTCGATTCTCGGAGCTTGTCAAGTTGCGCAACCAGTTGGTTAATGGACTCGAGTTGGTCGCTGGCATGCTGTTGTGCGTCCAGTTTCTCGGCTACATTCGCACAATCACACGTCAGTTGCGCACACAGAGACGACGACTGGTCATATCATATTTAACTCACCTTCGGCGTGTTGCAGTCGGAATCGCAGGCGCTCGATCTCGCCCTTCATCTGCAGCGCGTCGTATCGTTCTTGTTCCCACTCCTGCATGTGTTCGGGAAGATACGACGCCATCCATTGTAGCGCACCAGGTCCCACCGCAGACACCTTTTCTGGAAGATCACTGAGTGGACTGAGTAGGAGACCAGTGTCGTATGGCGTGATGGGAATCTTGCATGCAGTGAAGTCGATCAGCCGTGTTTGCTTGGCTTTCTTCGCGCTGATACTAGACGCCGTGGCCGGTGGAACCATCAGTTTCCGTCGCTTCTTCTTGCGTGCTCCTGTGTCGCCGCTGGGTGCCACATCTTGGACAGCAGGCGTCGCTTCCACATGTTTGCTCCTCGGTTCGCTGTCAGCGCCATCGCCTTCGCCATCGTCACCATCGTCCACGTCTTCGTGTTCATTGTCTTCGCTTTCGTCATCCTCACCGTCACCGTCATTCGTACCCAGCTCGTTATCACCGCCACGGGTTCGACGACGACTAGACGACGTCGACAGCATACCACCAAGGGTGCTGTTCGGCTCCACCAGAGCGCCGATCTTGTCGAACAAGCTTTGTTTCAGCTGCTTCTCTGCATCCAAGTACGAAATCTCGGGAGTCAACACCTCGACGTCTTCTTCGTGCACATATGCGTGACCCCCGATGTTCATCTTGAGCGTCAGGATCTTGGTATCGTCGTCCATGTGTTCGACGACACCGACACCAAACGGGCCTTCGACACGGTCGCCTATGTAGATTTCGTCAACTTCGGGCGGCGGCAGGTCGTGCTTGGCAACCAGCGTCCGTAGCTGATGGTTCTCGCGCGTCAGGCGCACGATGGCGCTGCCGCGAGCCTCCAGCTCACTCATAATATCTTGAAGCGCACTTGTCCTTCGTCGACTGGACTCAAGCGTCTTCGCCTTCATCGCTACGTCTTTCCCCAGCACTCGAAGTACTCGATCTTGTTGCTTCTGCAGACGGCGCATTTCGCTGATCTGCCAGATGTACTTGCAGCGTAGGCGCATGAAGTCGCGCTCGAGGTCGTCACGCTCGCGCTTAAGCGCCTGCAGCTCTCGCTGTGTCAGGCGCACAGCACGGCGACAAGTCGGTAGCGTTTCCACCAGTTCTTCGGGCGTGATGGCGCCGTTTGGTCGCGTTCTCCGCTTCTTGGGCATCAACGCAGACATCGCGCCGTACGCTGCGTCATCCAGCATACCATCTTTCGATAAACTGGACGCGCCAGGCGTGCTCTGTGGCATCAGCAACGCCATCTTGGCTTCAAACGCAGTCAACGCGCTCTGAATCTGCTTTAGGTCGTGCTGCACCTCCGTGTTGGAAAGCGAGTTCACGCCCGTGATCGGCGGGAGCAAACGCGGAGCGCGTTCGTAGCGGTTGTCCACAATCTGCGCCTGCTGGAGCAGCTGCATGCCCTGCGACAGCAGTTTGCGCTGGGGACTGCCGCGCTTCTTGGACGTCTCCTTCTCTCCGTCATCGCCGTCCACGTCCTTCTTCTTCTGTGTCGCCGAGCGCCTGCAACAGCCACGACACAACAACAACAACGCCGACGTCGCCATCAGCACACGTCCACACGGCGACTACTGGTCAGCCGCCACGTACTTGCGCTTGGCCTTCTGCTTGACCGAGCCGGCGGCGTCCGACAACTCATTGTCGGGCTCGCTGGCGTCCGCCTCGTTCTTGGCGCTTTTCTTGCGCGGCTTCGGCCGTGCCTTGGCCTTGAGCATCGTGGGCGTCTGTGGAGCACGCATTGCCGCCGTCATTCCCACGCCAATGGCGCCAATGGCGCAGTTGCACAGTGTGAGAAGGCGCAAGTACCTGTGTGTCACGCCGCTTCCCAGGTGCTGTGTGGGCTCCCGAGCGCTGTCTCCAGCAGCGCCTGCGGCGATCGCACGGCCGCACGCCCTCGTCAGTCGGCGGCTCCGGCGCGCGTGGGCTCGACGGGCAGCGAGCGTCGGCGTCGGCGTCGGGGCTCGCTCGCTCGCTTGGGCTGCGTGCCTCTGCGTGTGCTCGGTGGCGGCGTCGGCAGCGCGTTTGGCTCTGAATGAAGCCCCAAACGCCCAAAATCCCGAACTTAAAAGCCCACCCGGTACGCACGGCGGTACACGACCGGTACGAGGTGCCAGATACCGGTACTGCTGTATGCGTCCACTCGTCGTGAGCACCTGTTTACACATTCACATTGCGCCTGTCGGTGTAATTACTGGCAGTAAATACCACCTCCAGATCTGACCCGCGCTTTTCTCCAGATTCTCGAGATCGTCGCAAGTGATCCAGCGTTAGACGTTAGGAGCAAGTAAGAACTAGGTGTGTAGTGTTGTATGGAGGGCTCCCCGCTTACGGGAACAAGCGTCTGTGCAAACAATAGCGGCAGCCTTGATGTGTCAGCAAATTTCGTTTGTAAAGACGTTTTATACTCACTGAAGCAATCTTACCGACGGTGCCCGCTTCCAGGCAGCTGCTGTGCTGAGTCTTGGCGCTGGTGCATGAGCGGTGGCGGTGTATTATGGCCTTCAAATTGGCCAATATTCAGCATGGTGGTCATTGACTCTGCTCAAAAGTATTCACAAGCCTTCTGCGCCGGCACTTGGTCGCTTTGGAGAAAGAGTGCGCTTGCGTAGGAGGCTTGTTCATGCAAGCGGGGTCTATTGATGCGGAAAGCAACAGCGCGTTGAGACTCACCGAGTCCCACACGGATACCTCCCGAATGTTACCAAGGCCAAAGAATGACATGACAACACGCTCGAGACCAATACCACAGGCACCGTGAGGCAGCACGCCGAACTTGAAAGCTTCGACGTAGGGCTCAAGGGCGGTCTGCGGGATGCTCATTAACTGGAGGCGCTCCTTCAGTAGCTTGGGATCATGCACAGGTTGCGAGCCCGAGGCGATCTCTTCCCCGCGGATCATGACGTCATAAGAATTGCTCCAACGGTTCTCTTTCGGGTCTGGCATGGTGTAGAATGGACGAACAGCTAGTGGGAACTTGTCGATGATGTAGTTAGTCCCTGTTGTACTGCGCACGAACGAGTTTACGAAGCAGACGTTTGTTTTGCACATTGATATCCTCAAACACATCCTGTTTGGCTCCTGCTGTCTGCAGCATCATGACACCTTCCTCGAACGTAATGACCAGTGACGGCCGCTGGCACTTGGGTGGCTCGAATGGATGTTGTTCATTGATCACCACGAGTTCGTCCACAACAAATCAAGAACTCCGTGGTTGTGCTCCTAGATCGCCATTTCAAAGTCCAAGATAGTGAACTCACACAAGTGGCGATATGTGTACGCGTACTCAGCACGAAAAACTGGACCAACCTCGTAAATGCGTTTGAGGCCTGAGCATGCGTACGCCATTTGCTTGTACAGCTGCGGTGACTGCGCCAGACACGCATCCTGATTGAATATTTGAGGGAGAAGCTCATAGACCGCTTTCTGTGGCACCAGCAGTGAGCCTGGGCGTATGGATCTCGACGAAGTTACGTGACTCGAGGAACTCGCGAAAGAAGCGACCGAAACGAGCCTGGATGCGCACGATTGCTTGGTTGACGGGAGCACGCACATTGAGTGGTGTTTGGAGATCAAAATTGACGAAGTTCGAGTCCTTGGTGTGCAGCACATCTGGACGTGACGCGTCTTCCATCTGAAATGGCAGTGCTGCGACCACCTTGCTCACCATGAACAGCTTGTGAACGTCGAGCTCGACGTCCTTCTGTGTAGCGCAACGCACTGGTTTGTCCGGCAGCGACACCGTCGCAAACACGTCGACGACTGATTCCTTGGGGATCAACTTTGAAAAATCGACCATTGCATGAGGCGCGTCACCGCTTTCACGCAATATTGCCTGGAGAGAGTGAATGCCTTGTCGCAGCACTAGGAACGCGATCCTCGACTTGTTACGCACATACTGCAAGTAATCTCGCACCCAGAGGCTCTGACCGTTGAGGGTTGGCTCGATAGCACTGACGCTACACAGCATAATCGCACCCAAACACACAGCACACTTCAGCAAAAGGCACGCAATGGGAATATTGGCGCTGTGACGTGCTTGGTGAAGCCCTTGCCAGTCTTGTCCTGCGACGAATCAGAGGCAGCTCGCCGTACAGGGCATCGACCTCGCCCTGCAACACGTTATGAACGCTGAGAAGAAGAGCGTACACGAAGAGGCAGACAAATCGACCGACGCATCGCTCACTTGTGCATTTAGCGGTGACTTTGCACCGCGCGATGATGCGCAGTTCTTTCGTTGTGAGTCAGTTCACTGCGCGCGACGGAGCGCAAGCGGTGTCAGTCGGTGTATGCCTCGCCAACGACTTGCCATACGTCGCACGCGTCCAATGAACTGGCTCCGGTGAGAAATCTGTATAATTTCGGCATTTTGATTCAGTTTCCGCTTCTAGCGACGAGTTTTAGACAACTGAATGCAGAAATCAACAAAATGATACGTGCAGAACTCCTTATTGGGCGGACGATTGCCTGGACACGCTCTTCCTGCGCTGGTCGGGCCGTCGATTGTGCTGCTTTTGGAGCTTGGTGAGGACGGTGTTGGTGACCTTGATGCTCAAAGCCTTTGGGATGAGAACATCGGCGGCAAGCAGTTCTTTGGACTTGTTCCCGAACGTATTAAGGAACTGCATCATTTCATCGATGGGCCTCGAGACAATAAATGGCTCCGACTGTTGTAGCAGGGCGAGTGAGACTCGTTGCATAATCTTCCAGTTGTTCTCCACCAGGAAGATATCCCATATCCGATCGAGCGTCTCTCGTGGCAGCACGTTGAGATAGAGGAAGAGCGTCTGGAACCAACCGACGATGAACATCTCGGCCATCACCTTCTCGTCGTCAAAATGGTCGGAAAGTGTTGGGAAACCGAGCTCAAACAGGCGCTGAAACTGATAGCAGTGCAAGTGCAGCTTCTGCAATCCCGGGGAAAACATTTGGCGCAAGCCATAGTTCTCAAACAAGCTGACGAGGATCCAGAATGCACGTTCCACTTCAATTCGAGTTGCCGCAGCGTTGGTTGACCGTGTCGGGCTTTCGGACCCTGCGCTGATCCTCGCTTCCGAGCTGCGCTTGACATGGTCAAGCACGTGGGCAGCAATGTAATCCATGCCCTGGCAGTACCCCACATCGGGGAATCTTCCAGACAACGCATGCAAGATATCACTGAGTTGGTTGATCAACTCTTTCTCCACATCGACGATCTCTTCATTCTCAGAACGCTTGTGCGGCGCCACTCGTCCGTACGTCCGCCTCACATCTGTCATGATAAGTTCTGTTGACCCTCCTTTTGAAATGGCCATCTGCAAATACGTGTCGAAGTCCAGTTCGGATGCTTCGCGCACGGCTTGAACCCTGTGGATAAAACCTGTTAGTTCGTTGTTGATGTAGCTCGCCATGCAGCTATTCACTTACCCTGCAACGTGTTCCCAGAAGTTGAAGCGAATGCTTTGAGGCATAGGGCCGTAGCGGACGCAGAACCTCCACAACCGCTTCTCGCCGATAATAAACCCACGGCACGCCTGGTTTACGGCCAGCATATTACCGAGGATCTGCATGCTGCCGCCGAACACCAGGATCTTGCTCAAGATGTAGCGATTGGCAAAGCACTGCTCGGCTGGACTGGCGCCGGTGGTGCTGTTGCTGCGGCTGCTGGCGTTGCTGCGGTTGCTGATGGAGCGAATCAAAGCTTTTCATGCATGTTAGTCCCTCGCCTCGCCGTGAGATGTGATGCATCCGACCAGCACTTACTTGGCATACGTGATCCCAGTGTCCTTGCGTCGTTGGCATGAGGCTTGTACATCTCAACAAACATGGCGCTGGCGGCTGCCGGGTCGTCGACAAACACGACTTCGACGGCGCTGTCTCCAAGGATGTCGGACACGACGTGCATGCCCATCGTGTGGATCTTGTCCGCAATGGGGGCCGTGTTCGGAAGTCTATTTCTCAGGATGGACCAGCCTGCTCCATGAATGGGAACCCATGCAAGTCAGTCTCACACCCACAATGGGAGGGCCGTCCACAATTTTGACGCACCCTGCGATGATCCCTCCTTGACGCGGCTCAGTGCTGGCTGCATTCTCTCTGCGGCTGCATGGCCCAAAGCACCATCGACATCAGCCAGTCCGTCAGTCTCTCCACCGCAGAATGCACACTCCCACCACACATCAACAGAGCACCATGCAGGCACGCACCAGCGGACGCCGACGACTTGACGCGGTCGATGGATGGCTGGTACTTCTCAAGGCGCTTGGAGGTGTTGTCGCGCATCTTCTGAATCTGCGGCGACATGTGGTTCTTGGCCATAGTGGCGCGATCCTTCATCTTCTCAAGCGCGCTGGAGCCCCATCCAGGGCCACCGAGCACGCTGTCTCTCTTCTCGGTCGCGATCGGGTCCTGCTCGGCGTCAAGCGTGCGTGAATGGTGGCGCCGACCCATGGTCGACGTGCGCAGCAGCTCGAGTGAGTACCTGTGGCGCTGGTGGCGGCGCCGGTGTCTCCATGCTCTCACCGCCGCACGTGGCCCGGCCGTGCCTGCTCTGCTCTGCTCTGCTGACGTCGGCCCTTTACGCCTCGCCAAGAAACCCCCTTCAAGTTTAGTCGGCGTGGTGTGGACCACACCCGCACCAGATGGCTTCATGCAGAAGATATGCCGAACCAGCGGGAATGCAATAAATTAAGTGACCCGGATACCGCATGAGCGACATGCACGTGGACGGCGATACAGAATGACCATCTACGACGCGCTGCTAGAGCTCCAGGCGGCGTTCCATGGCGCGGACGTCTTCGAGGATTTTTTTCTGTTGGGTGAGGCACTGCTGCGCGAGGCGCAGCATCATGTCAAGGCGGTCGCGTGAGATCACGACGTCGTCGCTTGGTGCGATGCCAGGCGGACTCACGGTGGGTGGAGATGCAGCAGGTGGAGCTGACGGCGGAGGCAATGCAGAAGCGGAGGAGCCCGCAGGGTTGGAGGCTAGCAGCGACGTCGCCGCTGCAACTGCGCTTGCGTCGTGCCGCAGGTCGCCCGGGTCCAGCGTGTCGTAATCGATCGCGTTGGTCGTGGCATGCACTTGTCGGATGCGCTCCAGCTCGCTCACGAGCAACCGAATCTCTTGCTGCTCTTTGGTTTGTTTACGATTGACGCGGCTGTCCATGCAACAACAATCACGTTCAGCTGGTCAGCGCTGAATACCAGGACAGACACCGTCTCGTTGCAGCACGAAGACCACTCACCCGCGCGTCATCGGTGCGCCATCGCGCATTTGACGCATCGCTTCTCCACGTCGATTGCGCACAAGCTTGAGGAATGCCGTGTACCCGAGGCGCGGCTCATGCAAGTTGCCACCTTGGTAATAAAACTCATCGTATCCTTCGTCCAGAATCTGCTCGGTCGTGGCGCGATCTGGCACCTGGTTCAACTGCTTGGCGCACGCAACATACTTGCGCAGCAGAATGAGCTGCAGTGTCTTGCCAATCTTGCGGCGCTTGCCCAAGTGCGTCAGCGCGCGCAGGCCACTGCCGCCAGTGCCGTCGCCATCGTCGTCGTCATCCGCCAGCGTGACGCTGCCGTCGCTCCGGTCTGCGCCACGCAGCTCACCACCCGCGCCATCCAGCTCACTCCCGAGCAGCTGGTGCGGTCCACTGCCATCCAAGTCCGTGTCCACGCCCAGCACGTCGTCCATGACGCTTCTGCTGTGTCAGTCAGTGTACGAGTGAGAGTGTGTGTGTGTGTGTGTGCTGGTGCTCATCCGGATAGCATCCGGATATCTCGGCACGTGGTATACACCGGCCACCATGACGGTGCCACCTCATCGCCCGTGGAAGAGCATCACAGCAGAGACGGCAGGTCGAGACCCGCGCCATCGACGACCGTCGCTGTGGGGCTCGTTGTGGGAGGTGGAGCAGAGTGCGCTTGGGTGCGTAGGGCGTCGCCATGAACTGCGTCAAAGGCGAGATCCACAATGTGCTGTCCATGATGCGCGTGAACGCGCGCTGGGCGTCGGCCGACCGCTTCAAGCAGGAGATCCCGGCGGCCACGCAGTCGCCCATGATGCGCGCGTTCAARCAGCTGCACTACGAGCTGCAGWCSGTSACRGACCTSKCSGACGTSGACACSGTCACGTACYTSCTGCCYTTCRTCATGGTCATCGAGTCGGACAAGACGAGCGGCTTCATCACGGGCGCCGCCATCTCGAGCCTCAACAAGTTCCTGCTCTACGGCCTCATCACCAGCGAGTCGCTGCGCGCCGACGTTGCCATCAACCGCATTGCCGTCTGTGTGTCGCGCTGCCGCTTTGAGGAGACGTACCGCGCGGATGACGAGCACGTGCTCATGAAGCTGCTGGAACTCGTCGAGTATTCGCTGCGCGCGGACGCCGGGCACTTGATCACGGGGGAGAACGTGTGGAAGATGATCCAGCTCTGCTACAGCATCAGTTGCCAGCCACGATCGTCGCTGCATTTGTGTCGCGCGGCCGAGAACACATTGGCGCACCTCGTGCTCACGGTCTTTGACCGCATTAACGAACTGGACGTCAAGAAGCCATCGAGCAACGACGATGACGACCACGACTTTGACGTCGCTGAACAATCGAGCGAAATGGAAGACCCAGACGCTCGCAACCGCCATGGACCGTACGGCATCCCATTGCTTGAGCGGATTCTGCACTTCATTTCGAGCCTCATCTCGCCGGCAGCCAAGGACGAAGCCACGTGCGTGCTCGGACTGCGCTTGATTAACATCGTGCTCGAGACGGCCGGTACGGGACTGAGCTCGCACCCGTCGCTGGTGTCGGTGCTGCAGGGCGATCTGTCCAAGTTCCTGCTGCAGAACTCGGAGACGGAGGAACTGCCGATCTTGTCGCTCACGCTGCGCGTCGTGTTCAACCTCTTCAACTCGTGCAAGGACCACCTCAAAGTGCAGCTTGAAGTGTTCTTCACCAGCGTGCACATGCGGATCATCGACTCGCCATCGTGCTCAGATGAACAGAAGGAATTAGCGTTGGAGTCACTGCTCGAGTTCTGTCGCGAGCCTGCGCTCATGCTCGACTTGTACATCAACTACGACTGCGATGTCCACTGCACCAACCTGTTCGAAGTGCTTTGCAAGTCTCTGGCACGGAATTGCCAGGCCATGGAGGGCGAAGATGGCGGTCTGAACGCGCTGACGCTGCTTTGCTTGGAGGGCTTGCTGGCTGTGATCGAGTCGATCGCACGCCGCTGTCCCCTAGGCGTTTCCTCGTCAACAGCAATTCCAAGCAGCAATTCGCTTGGTGTGCTCGATCTCCAGGGATCGGACCTGGCGCGCTTCACGTCCGGACGAAGTCCAAGCCCTGGCCCAGACAGCAACGATGTGCCGCTTGAGTCCATCTCGCCGATGTCGTCGGTGCGTGACTTAATGCAGTTGGTCATGTCGGGAAGTGACAGCGAGTCCGATACGGATCAAAGTGACTCGAGCGCCGTGGATCAGCTCGCGTGGCTGCACACGGCCCGGGAACGAACAGCCGAAGTGCTCCAGCAGCGAAAACGTGCCAAGAAGCGTTATGCTCTTGCGGCTGAGAAGTTCAACAACGACCAGAAGCAGTGGATTGCGTACTCACAGCAGATCGGTTTGCTGCCTGAGAAGCTCACGCCCGAATCGGTGGCGTCGTTCCTGCTACATACACCAGGATTGAACAAGACTCTGATCGGCGACTACCTTGGCGATGGCCCTGTGGAGAAGTACCCGTTCAACGCTGCTGTACGCGATGCGTATGTGGCGATGTTCGACTTCCGCGACGCGCGGTCGCTCGACGAAGCTCTTCGCTCGTTCTTGGCCAAGTTCCGCCTGCCTGGTGAAGCCCAAAAGATCGATCGCATGATGGAAGCGTTCTCCAAGCACTTCTTCCTGCAGTCGTCGACCTCCGGCCCACTCTCTGACGCAGATGCCGCGTACGTGCTGTCGTTTAGTATCATCATGCTCAACACGGACTTGCACTCGGACCAGATCGCCAAGAAGATGACGGTTGACGAGTTCGTGCGCAACAACCGCGGCATCAACGGAGGCCAAGACTTGCCGCGCGAGTATCTGGAGAATTTGTATCAAAACATTCAACGCAACCAGATCCAGATGCAGACAGATGCATCGGATTTGCTCGAGCCCAACTACGCGGGCGTCGATCGCTATTCAACCCAGTGGGAAGGCATCTTGAAGCGATCCGAGAACGTGGTAGGTGCCAGCTTTACTTCCAACGCAAGCATCCTCAAGCTGCGCGCTGGCTTGTACGAGAAGGAAATGTTCAACCTGATCTCGGAAGGAACAATCAAGAGCATCTTGCTGGCATACGAGAAGACGTGCGACGTGACGAACATGGAGCGAGCGCTCGAGGGACTGAGCAACTGCGCCAAGATCGCGCTCTACTACGAGATGTACGACGTGTTCAACAAGATCATGAGCTCGCTTGCCTCGTACTTCCTCACGTTCTCGCATGGCATTCTGAACGGTGAAAAGGTGTTCTTGCCGCCAAGTTCTTCGTCACTCGCTGCCATGCGGCAGCGCAGCACGTCCGAAACCTCTGCTGGCTCACAGCCAAGTCCACAACCAAGACGAAAGGCACACCACAACGAGGAAGAAGACGAGGAAGGAGATGGTGGCGAGGATGAAGATGGCAACGTGCATGAGCACCCACGTGAGCAGGGTAGATTACCGATCATGGACGAAGATCACATCCGCGGCGCTCGCACCCGTCGTGCGTTGCTGTCACTCAAGGTTTTGTTCCAGTTTGTCCAGAATCGCCACGAGCATTTCCGCAAGGCATGGACAAGTGTTGTCGAGTGCATCTTGATGTTCAACGAGCTAGATGTTGTGCCGACGTCGTTGGTCGAAATGGATGATTTCGTTGACTCGCGCGGTGTACCGCTGCCACCAATTCAAGGCGGATCGGCAGGCAATGGCCCAAGTGGTCATACTTCGTCCAGCTCGAGTAACCTGCTGGCAACCAACGCAGCGGCCGGTGCAACGGGTGTGTCTGGCAAGACGCGAGAACGTTCTCGTCGCGTGGCTGAGCGTCAAGCAGCGATCCGCAGCCGCATGAAAAGCATGGGTCAGACCAACTACGGCAGCTACAGCAATACCAACAGCGGCTCCATCTGGGACTCGTTGTCGTCGTATCTGTGGGCCGAAGAAGACAAAGTGGATGAGAGCTTCTCAATCGTCAACAAGATGCTGCGCGATGCTGTGTCCAAGCTCGGTGGCGGCATGCTCGAGAAGGAAAACTGGCTCCGGATGGTGCGCAAGTTGCAGGAGAAGTCGCTCACGAGTTTGCTCGACACGTTGCTGTCGTGTCGTGACCCGTTCAAGTGCATCATGCGTCCGTCCGAAGGCGGTGTGGACGCCATGATGCAGGAGAACGCGATTTTGGTGCTGGAGCTCAGTGTTGACCTGATTCTTGTCAACTCACATCGCATCTTGACGCTCTGTCTCTGGGACTCGTTCCACACTTACGCCAAGCGCATTCTGTCGACGCCACTGCACGAACTGGAGATGCAACTGCTGGTCGAGCGCGTTGTGGTTCACATCTTGCGCGTGAGCATCCGCTTGTTCCACGACGAGAAGATCCGCCCCAAGCTGATGGAAACGCTGCAGTTGCTGCTGGGCATGGATGAAGACATGTACAAGGTCCTGAGCGACCGCGTGGCCAGTGGTATCAATATGTTGCTCAAGGCAAACCTGGTGTACATGCACGACTTCCATGAGTGGAACGTGCTGATGGGTATCCTGGAGAATGTGGTGCAGCACAAGAATGGCCGCGCGTCGTGCTGGGAGAGTGTGAAGTTGCTGGCGGAAGGTGGGCATCTGAACGACGAGAATGTGACGCTCTGGATCGCTATTTGCCTGCGGTTTGTTAGCTATCGCACGCCGTATTCCGTGGACGCCTTGCGTCTGCTGCAGGGCCTTGCAAGCAGTGACAGTGCGTACAAGATGGACGGCAAGGCCTGGCTTGAAGTCATGCGCGTGATGCTCAGTTACCTCAACGACGACCGAGCGCCCATTGCCAAGACTGCTTGGGAGTGCCTGCACAACTCGTTACTTCTCCCGGGTGTCCCGGTGGCCAAGGACACATGGCACCAGTGCTTCGAGGAAGTCATCTTCGCATTCGACGACCAAGTGAACGAAGGCATGTGGCGGCACTCGCGGGAAGCATCGTTGTACAGCATCACGCTCTTGTCGAAGACCTTCCTGCACAACGTGAACGTTCTGGTTGAGCTGGAAACGTTCCGTGAATTGTGGCTCAATGTGCTGCGCCGCCTCGCCAACAAGCTGGCGATGGTGACGCCTCCCGGTGGTGCCATGCCGTCTTCGAACGCTCTGATGGTTTTCGAGATGACGTTGCAGTCGCTGTACAACCTGCTGCTGGTGCTCAAGGCCGATGGCGTGCTGGAGCAAGTGACCAACCACGAGACGCAGCAGACACTGTACGAAGAAAGCTGTCTCGTCATCGACGAGGTGTGTCCACATGTGAAGGAGCAGCTCGGCCTCGTGCCACAGGAGAACGAGGTCGCCATCGACATGTCGGGCACCCAAGGCGAGGAGCCTGACCACGCCGTGCTCGACGTGGCCGCTGACGCTGACGCTGACGCTGACGCTGCTGTCGGCGTTGATGAAGCAGCAGCATGTGATCCAGCACCACCAGCAGCAGCAGCACAATACGATCACCATGAGCAGGAGCCTGAAGCTCAGCAGCCAGCGGAGCTCTTGGCACAGCCGTCGGTCGAAAGCCCAGTCGCACACAGCGAGGACGTGGCTGCCGCTGCTCCTGTGGCAAATGCCCCAATGCCGACCGCAGACCACTTGTTTGGCGGTGGTGGCGCCCCACCAGCCCCATCGTCCATAGCAGCGCCGCCCCTGAGCTCGAGCAGCATGCTCGAGACGGTCATGACGGCCGATGGCACCGTCGGGGTCAAAGTCGACGCCGTTGTCGTCGACGAGATCACTGAAGCCGTGTGAGTCAACCCGACGTTAATTGAATCAACGTGTCAATTGAAATCCTGGGGTGCGATCCATCGCAGCTGGTGACGCTGATTGGTGGAAACAGTGCTTTGCCGGCACATACCGGTATCCTGTCGGTATGGGGAAAATGGAAGGCGCCACCGCTGCGGTGCACTTTTCGCTGCGTCTGGAATGAAACGCCGCGCATTCGCCAACGCATCGCGCCACACGCAGCCGCGCGGACGAAGACCACGACCAAACCACCGACGGAGACGACGACCAGGAACGACAGCATGGGCATGGCGACGGCAGAGAAGCTGGAGACGACGACGACGATGGCTGTGAGCGCGCCTGTTGGAGCGGCGGCCGCGCCGGAAGTCCAGGGCGCCAAGGGCCCCAAGAAGAGCAAGAAGGGCAAGAAGGTGGCGGAAGCGGCCAAGGAGGAGGAGAACGCCAACAACATCGCCACGATCGACCATCCATACCTGAGCTTCTTGCACAAGCGCATCCGTTTGTACAAGAAGAAGATGGAAAAGGTCCGCGCGTTGGAGCTCGCGTGTGCGCAAGATGGAAAGGTGTGGGCGTGGGGTACTGTATGGTATATTGGATGGATGGATGGGGCTGACGTGAAGGGATGGTGGTGGTGGTGTAGGTGCTTAATGAGCAGCAGGAGGAGCTCGTTGCCCAGAAGGTTGTGAACGAGAAGATGGTGGCCGAGTTCGAGGCGCTTCGAGAACAATTCATCGGTGTCTACCTCCAGGTAACGGCATTTTCACATCTGCTGCATTATCGCATGGACTAAAGCTGATGCACTACTGTGCGATGCTCAGGAGGAGGCTGAGAAGACGAAGCAGGCGGAAGTGGAGGCTGTGGTTAGCGAGACCGCTGCTACAGCGGAAGCCGTGGCCGAGGAACCGACGGAGGAAACAGCGCAGCCAGAGACTAAGGACGAATTTGCGCTTGTGGCTGAGCTGTTGAAGCCTCTCCACGTCGTGGCACACCTGCAGTCGCTGCAGAAGGATGTTCCATTGGTGTTGGACTTCTTCTCCAAGGTGTTGTTGGGCCGAACTCGTCCGCCAATGGAGCTGTCCTTCGAGGAGAACCTGGCCGAGTCGCTGGAAGAAGCCCGAAAGTATCTTACAGGTAGCGACAAGATCGTGGCGTGCGATGTGTCGTATGCCCATGTGAAGGACTTGGTGAACCACCTCGCTGGTCGATCGTCATCGACTGCCACCGAGCCATCTGAGACCAATCCTGCAGATGAAGACGTCACCCTTGACAGCGACGACGCAGCTGTCAGTGTCGAAGACGTGTCGCAAGAGCAATCCGAGGTCGAAGCAGCGGACGCGATTCCAACGCCAACGCCGGAAGAGGAGCCTCATATCAACTTTTTCACCGATGTCCAAGTGGAAGGACAGAATATGACGACCGAGAACGCAGCAGTTGAAGAAAGTGTATCGGATGACAAGGTGAACGATCATGAAGCAGCGCCGGAAGAAGTCGAGATTTCCGGCGAAGACGAAGCGGAGCCGGCCAAGGTTGAAGAAGCCGTTCCAGTCACGGCGCCTCCGAAGAGTTTCGCTGCAGCGGCTGCCGCTGCACCAGCAATCCCCCCGACTTCGGCATGGAACAAGCCACTGGCCGGCCCTGCCCGCCAGCCAGCGGCCACGCGCTCGCCTTCACCCAAGTCGGATGATCAGCAACGAGAACCGCGCCGCCGCTCCAACGAACACTGGAAGCAAAAGAAGAGCAACGGAAATAATGATAATGCGAAGCCACGCCGTCCACGCCAGCAGCGCACCGACGACGACACGAAGCGAAGCGAACGCCGTCCGCGTGGCGATCGCCAACCAAGAAAGCAGCAATCGCACGGAGCGTCGCCAGCCCATCGCGAAAAGGCGCCAGCAGCAGCATGAACAAGCTCGCCCAACCATTCGAAGAGATTTTTGCCCACCGCTGTCCTGCTGCATGCACAGTGAACACACTGACGAGACTGCTGTGCTCTGCTTCACTCTCTTCTGCGATAGTCTTCCCCACCTTCCTCAGGCAGTTTCGATTCCTAATATTTTAACAAGAGCATCATATTATTGACACACACGTTGACTGAACCCATAAATCTTGAAAAAGGAAAAGTTGCCGAGTGCAAGCCGGTAGCCGCTGCGGGTTCTCTTGCCAGTGCACGCAGCGGAGATGGCTGCCACCAATGCTGTTAGAACAGAGCCGATGAACCTGAGCACTCGTGCATGCAGGTGACACCCGCTGTTATTTTAATGGATTGCTGTGGGTGGAAGCTTCCTCAGCACCACGCTGCGCGCGCATGGGAACCCGCCTTGGGCTGTCTTGGCCCATCCGTCGCCTTGTCGTGCACGTACACGGATTGGGTTCGCAACTTGTGGTCGTGTTGGCTCCAATGTCGGAGTGATGGTGCGACACACTCGCACAGCGCTGTCTCTCACAACGCGAATCACCAGCGACACGCACGACCCGATGAGCGGCGGCGAAGGCCACGGCAGCAGCGATGGTCACCACAGCGTGTGCCATGACCCGCACTCGTTCCTCGGCGTGGGCAACCCCGCGTGCGTGCAGAAGAACGCTGGCGTGGCCATCATCCTGCTGGGCGTCATCATCTTCTTCTCCATCTTGCTCGAGAAGTTCGTGCACTGGCTGCAGCATGTCATCACGTGCCCGCAAATGCGCAAGATCGTCAACCGCTCGTTCGAGGAGCTCATGATCATGGGCTTCATCTCGATGGTCATCTTCTTCCTCAACACCACGGGCATTCTCCAGTCGCTCAACGGCTCGCTGGCGCCCGAGGAGACGTTGCATTTCTACGAGTTCTTCCATTACGTCGTGTTCTTCACGATGATCTACTTCATCTTCGTCACGATGCTGTTGATCTTCATGGGCACCGTCATCCCGAAATGGCTTCTCAAGATGAAGAAAGGCGACGCCGAAGTCGAAGCCGAGAAGCTCAATGACGAGATTGAGCAGGAAGAAGCAGACGAGCAACGGCAGTCGCAGGCGTCGAACGAGCGCGCGGTGTGCGAGATCCTGTCGAACGCATCCGTGACCAGCATGACTTCGTTCCACCGGTCAGCCGAGCTGCACCACTGCAATTCCTCCATTGACATCGGAACACTCTCTCGCAGTTATATGGTGCTGCGCCAGCGATACTGGGCCCTGCCGTGGTGGCAACGCTGGAGTCCTCGTAGACTGTTCCGGTCGTTCCGTGTCTTCAAGTTCCTCGCGTACGAAATCTGCAAGGACCGCTCTGGCTACATCTACAAGGATCCCGTGCAGATGGAGCGCCTGTTTAACGTCGAGCCTCCTCGTGACGACCGTGGCGCCATCATTGATCATGAACCGATGGAGTATGCCCGCTACTACGAGCTGTGCACGCGCAACCTGCTTTACCACGTCTCCCACCTCCACTACAGCGCTTTTGTGGTGCTGGTGGCCATTGCCATCTTGCCGACTGCCGAGCCCAAGTTCGACCACACCATCTTTGTCTGTGTCGGTGGCATACTACTGCTAATCAACGTCGCCTTGCTCTACAAGGTGGTGATCATTCTTGCAGGCATTGTCGACGACCGACTGCGCGTCATCACGTCCGACGAGCTTGAGCAGCTCATGGAAGACTATTGCGCATGTCGGCGAATGGAACGGAACGTCCCTACCAGGCTCAAGATCCGCGGTCTCTTCAATGCCGTGCGCTGGATCGTCCGCATGCGCAATTTCTCAAAACGCCAGAAACAATTGCACTGCCATGACCACCACTTCTGGTTCCAGAACCCCAAGCTGCTGCCGCGCGTTTTCCAGTTCACGACCATCAGCCAGGCGTTCTACTTGGTGTGGCTCACGATGGTCGAGTTGCGCACCAGTCGTGACGCGGAGCCACAGACGATCACGATCATGGTGTTGCTTCCGGTCATCTCGCTCTTTGTGGTCATGCCACTAACGCTGCCACCGCTCGTGCTAGTGACGAGTCTCACGGGACTCTTCGTCGAGATCAACGAGAAAAAAATTGTGAAGCGCAAGATCGAATACAAGCCATCCAAGCATCACATGGTGGACGTTCGTCGTCTGCAGCAACTCAAGAGCCCGCAAGCCAAGTCGCCACGAGGTGACTTCCGTAGCATGGAGTCGCCGATGTCGACGACGTCCAGCCACCGCTTCATGGCCCACGACAACACTACCGTCAAGGTCCTCCACAACGTCTGAGGTTTCGTCACGAAGATAAGATCGTGAAGAAGGCGACGTTGCCGCCGTGGCAGCCTGGAAAACACTGGCACACACTAAATATTGCTTCTTTAGCCTTGACATCTCCATCAAGGCCTCATGTGCAAGCAGTTGTCGATATTGTGAAATAAACTCGAATAACACAGCAAGGTCAAGCCAAATGTGGGTTGAAAAAGGCTTGCATTTGATCAAGAAGGGAATCCAATGTTGAGTCATAATGTAGATGCAGCGTCGCTCAAATCCGTCCGGGTGAACCATGCTATATCTCTGATTATTCAGTTTCGGAGCTCATCGGATTTTCGTGGAACCTGGCTTCGTTCCTCCTTCAACCACTGAAAAGAATATAACACGAAATATTCCCATATCATCGCTGAGTCGGGGACTCCTTCCCCGTCATTCTTCCGAACCCTCTAAGTAATATTCCCTCGAAGAGCGTAAGCTACACTGGTAATAAACAAGTTGGATCGCAGAGCGTTGCACCTGCCCATTCGACGCATGCGCCTCAGTCCTCAAAGCGCGCCATCGATCCACCAGCAGCAGCAGCAGCAGACGAGCAATTGAGCGATTATGAGCGGTGGCGAACATGGCGGGGGCGGCAGTGGCGGCCATGGCAGCGCAGCAGCGCATGGCGGAGGCCACCACAACGTATGCCACGACCCGCACTCGTTCCTGGGCGTGGGCAACCCCAACTGCGTGCAGAAGAACGCCAGCGTGGCCATCTTGCTGCTGGCTGCCATCGTGTTCTTCTCGATCCTGATGGAGAAGTTCGTGCACTGGCTGCAGCACCGCATCCGCTGCCCACAGATGCGCAAGATCATCAACCGCACGTTCGAAGAGCTCATGATCATGGGCTTCCTGTCCATGTTCATCGCGTTCCTCAACACGTTCAAGATCCTCGACATGATCAATCCGAGCGACACGCTGCCACCGGAGGTGTCGCTGCACTTCTACGAGTTCTTCCACTACGTCGTGTTCTTCACCATGATCTACTTCATTGTCGTCACGCTGCTGCTCATTTTCATGGGCACTGTCATGCCGAAGTATCTGTGGAAGCTCAAGGTCGGTGACGCCCAAGCCGAAGCCGATCAACTCGCTGAAGAAGCTGAGCAGGAAGAAGCAGCGTCACCCGTAGCCGTCAAGGCCATGTCCGATCAGCAGATCATGAACGAGATGATCTCGTCGTCGTCCATGATGTCGGTCGTGCACCAGAAGTCGACATTGCAGCGTACCAAGTCGTCGGGCGTCGACCTCGTGACGCTGTCGCGCGGCTATATGGCGCTGCGCAACCTGCACCGTCAGCAGTCTTTCTGCCAGCGCATGGCCCCAGCCAAGCAGTTCCGCATGTTCCGCATGTTCAAGTTCCTCGCGTACCAGATCTGCCGAAGCCGCTCGGGTTACATCTACAAGAACGCGTACAAGATGGAGCTGCTGTTCGGCGTCGAGCCCCGTCGCGACGAATTGGGCAACATGGTCCCGACCAAGCCCATGGAATATGGTCGCTACCACGAGCTCTGTACGCGCAACTTGCTGTACCACATCTCGCACTTGCACTATAGCGCGTTCCTCGTGTTGTTGGCCATCGCGATCTTGCCGACTGTGGATCCAAAATACGACCACACCATCTTCGTTTGTGTGGGTGTCGGTCTGCTCCTGATCAACGTCATTCTGTTGCTCAAGGTCATCTCGATCTTGCGAGGGATTGTCGACGATCGCTTGGGCGTCATCACGTCAGGCGAGTTGGAGCATTTGATGGCAACATACAAGCAAGCCCGGCGCGAGAACAAGCGCGCAACCCCGTTGCAGAAGTTCCGCGGTGTTGCCATCACTGTGCGCTGGATCGTTCGTCTGCGTAGATATGCGTTCGGCAAGAAGCAACTGCATTGCCATGACCACCATTTCTGGTTCAAGAGCCCACGACTGCTGCCTGCGCTGTTCCAGTTCACGACCATCAGTCAAGCGTTCTACCTTGTTTGGCTGACGCTGGTCGAGCTACGCACAAGTCGGGATGCTGAGCCGTACACGATCATCGCCATGATCCTGCTGCCGCTCATTTCGCTCTTGTTCATTATGCCATTGACGCTGCCAGCGCTTGTGCTGGTCACGAGTTTGACGGGGCTGTTCGTCGAGATGAATGAAGAACACGGTCATGGCCATGGCCACGATGATCACGACGGCGACCACGAAGACCACGGCGAACATGGCCACCACGATCGTCTCCTGGCAGAGAAGCACACTGCTTCAGGCAAAAACCACCCACAGTACCAGGTTTAACCTTCATTGCATACACGTCCCCGATGTATTGCGTGAACTTCGCTCATTCGTCATTCGAGTTGACGCCCACAGATGTTGATTATAACCGCATTGCCAGATGTCGCTCTCCGTCTATTGATTACCACCAGCTGCTCTCGCTCAGCACAAAGCTCCACCGAGTGGCGGCTGCACCCAGCTGGACATGTCTCGCCCTCTCGTCTTGCAACTCTGCGCCAATCCATGCGAGAAGGCCTGTCGAACCTTCGCCAGCTGGAATGGTGCGTGCTTGCCCTCAGAAGACACACCATCCCGTCCGTTGGGGCGCGAGCGGTTGCAGCGTCCTCACTTCGCAATTTGAGTCGGGATGAGCGGAGGCGAAGCGGCGACGGCCTCGAGCGGCCATGGCAGTGCGGCGGGCGCACACGAAAGCGTTTGCCACAATCCCCATGCGTTCCTCGGTGTCGGAAATGCCGAATGCGTGCGCGCGAATGCAGCCACGGCCATCGTGCTGCTCGCCTTGATCATCATCTTCTCGCTGCTGCTTGAAAAGTTGGTGCATTGGGTGCAGCACAAGCTCTGTTGCCCTCAGATGCGCAAGATCGTCAATCGAATGTTCGAGGAGCTCATGATCATGGGCTTCTTGTCCATGGGCATCTTCTTCCTCAACACGACCAACACGTTGGCCAAGCTCCAGCTCGGCGGCTCGCTCACTGACATGGAGCGCCTCCATTTCTACGAGTTCTTCCATTACATCGTGTTCTTCACCATGATCTACTTCATCGTAATTGTGCTGCTGCTGCTGTTCATCGGTACGGTGATGCCCAAGTATCTCTGGAGTCTGAAGCACGGCGAAATGGAGGAGGAAGGCCGCGCCTTAACGTCCCAGGTCATCGAAGAAGAGGCCGAGCTCCAGGAAGCCAATGTTTACACGCACGATCAGTTGGTGCGCGATCTCTTGGCGAGGCATTCTGGTAATCGCACGCTCGCCTGTCCTGCGTGGGCCGAAATCGACCTTACGACGCTCTCCAAGGCGTACATGGAGCTGCGGGAGAAGTGCCTCGCGCTGCCATGGTGGCGCCGTTACCAGCTTCACCGCCAGGTGCGCAAATTCCGCGTGTTCAAGTTCCTTGCCTACCAGATTTGTCAAGATCAGACCGGCTACATCTACAAGAACCCACACGCGATGGAACGCTACTTCGGCGTCACCCAGGAGCGCGACGAGATGGGACAGATCATTCCACAGACAGAGCCCATGAGGTATTGGCGCTTCCATGAGCTCTGCACTCGCAACGTGCTATATCACCTTTCGCACCTGCACTACACCGCATTCTTCGTGCTCGTTGCCATCGCCATCCTCCCAGCCCTACGACCCCAGTACGACCACGCCATCTTTATCGGCATTGGCGTGGTTCTGCTGATTATCGAGTTGATCATCTTCGCCAAAGTTTTGCACGTGCTATTCAGTCTCGTGGACGACCGTCTGCGCGTTGTGACGTCCAAGGAGATTCGTCCGTTGATGGAGCTGTACCGTCAGTCACGGCGTCTAAATCTGCCCGTTCCTGCTGGTCGAAAGTTTCGCGGTGTCGTCCAGGCCGTGCGCTGGATCGTCCGCATGCGCATGTCGGCGCTGGATCATCATCAGCTTCACTCACACAACCATTTCTTCTGGTTTGGCAAACCCAAGATCTTGCCAGCTCTGTTCCAGTTTGCGACCATCGGCCAGGCATTCTACCTCGTCTGGTTGACGATGGTTGAGTTGCCGATGATTGGAGGCAGTGTCAAGCGCGAGGCGGGTGTCGTCTTTGTGATGATCCTGCTGCCAGTTTTATCGCTGCTGGTGATCACGCCACTGGTGTTGCCTCCGATGGTACTGATTCTCAGTCTCACTGGCATGTTCATCGAGAAAAATAGCGAAGCGCTCGGTCACGAAGCCGTCAAGAGCTGGCAGATCACCGCCAACGCTATGCGTGGCAAATACATTGAAGCTCAGAAGTCCAAAATCCACCTCCAGGTGGATGCCGCCACTGCCACGCCAGCCACAATCAAGGACGTGCCAACAGCAACGCAATTGTCGCCCACAGCAGCGTACAAGCCCATGGAGACCCCAAGTCAGTATGTGTGATCCCTGCTATGTCTGTTTAGTTAGATATACTAGTTGGAATCTGGATTTGATGGCCAAAGCCCTCTTGGATGATCCCCTGCGCGATGAAAACCCGCTCCATCTTGCTGAAAAATGGGCTGAAAATGGGGATTTTCGCGACGTCGTTTGTCGACGTTGGAAACTAATTGCCATTCCGCTTTGTCACGAACGTCGAGGAATTTGGGTGCCGCGCGCACTCCTGTGTGCCCACGCACTGACAACTCCACCGCCGAGCAGCCGCTTGGAGAGCAAAGCCTTCGAGTTGCAGTTTTGAGTCGCGCAGGTAGACTTGGCATCCATCAGAGCCATCCAGCATGATCTTCATCTCATCCAAGCAGAGTAAACGCGCCCAGTCGAAGCAGGCGTTCGCGTCGCGACTTGCAAAGGCGACACGGTCTTCTCGCTGAACATGTGTCACCTTTGGAGACAATTTTCGCTTGATGTCCTTGGCAATGCTTGATGTTGCGCATTGCCAATGGCGACACCTAGTGATCGCTACCATATCTGTATTATTAGACGGTTTGAATCTGGCGACGATGTTTTATATACAACTTCTCCGCCTTCCCTTGCGTTTAGTGACCTTGGAGCTTGGAATTGTGACATTTGAATTCACAGACCGAGCGACCGCGAGAACGTCATGGGCAAGCTCATCGCCGGCGTGGCGGTGGCGCTCATGGTGCTCAAGAGCAGCACGTGGCTGGCGGTCGTGCGCTTCCACGCGCCGCTGGCGATGAACGTCACCTTCGTGGTGTTCACCGTGCTCATGGTGTGGTGCTACGTGCTGGCCATGCACGTGCAGCCGCTGTCCCAACGGCCGCCACATTTCGATCGCAGCAGCGCCGGCGACATGGACGACGAAGCCGCCGACGCGACGCGCTACTGCGAGCGCTGTGACCAGCCCAAGCCATTGCGCGTGCACCACTGCTCGCAGTGCCAGCGCTGCGTCTTCCGCATGGACCACCACTGCCCGTGGACGAGCAACTGCGTCGGGTGGAACAACAAGAAATACTTCCTGCTCTTCCTGCTCTACACGACGCTGAGCTGCGCCGTGTTCGCGGCCATGGAGACCTCGATCCTGTGGGAAGACAACCCACCGCCTGATGCAGAGTCGTTCCGACCGCTGCTGCAGTGCACGTGGACGTTGGCCGTGATCGTCGGGTCGGTGCTGGCTGGCTACTTCCTATTCCACATGTGGCTGCTGTACCGAGGCAAGACGACGCTCGAGTACCTGACCAACAAGAAGGGCGAGCTCGAAGGTTACTCGTTCGTCCACAATGTCACGCTCTTCTGTGGCCACAATCGCTGGGCCTGGTTGCTGCCCGTGCCGCCGCAGCTCGACGCCAGCATGGGCCCACATCGAGAGGCGAACCAGCTCATGACAGCGTAGACAGCGTGGTTCATTCTGGCAGTATTTCCAAAGAAAATGATTCCACGGACCTGTTGTCTTGTGTGTGGCCATGCCATGATCTGGAGCGACTCATATGGCACCTTCGTACGCGGGCAGCATGTCCACAGGACCAAAGTTCCATTCTCTAGGGCTATAGAGCTTCAACTGAGTGGCCATTTGTGCTGTGACGTAGTCGGGATAGCAGAACAAACCCAGTGAAAAGACTGTGCAGCAATCGCCACACAACGTTCCAGGGATTACCAGTCGTCGACGCACTTGCACTCGCACGTAGCGCTCCAGCGTAGTAGATTGCCCAGTCCGAGTTCGAAGAGGCTGGCGCTCATGGGGTTGCCATTACCGAAGATGATGCGGAGGCCACCGCTCACGTACTCGACGACGGACAGACCACCAAACAGCAGCAACGCGTGCAAGTGTGCGTTGCGTCAGAAATATCGACATACCGAGCCTTCTATGAACGTCGTACGCAACTTTTGGGGAGTTCTCGTCGCCACCATCATCTACCTACGAGTCCATTCCATTTAAAGGCGGCTTCTATCGGCGTGATCCACGTTCGTTGTCGCAGTCACCAGGCAAGTCATGGTTGGTAGGTTTTGTGGTAAAGCTGGGCAAGAAACTAGAGGAACGCTTCAGCGCAGCCACGAATCTTGGAATGTGATCGCCTTGGACGTTTGAATTTGGGTTTGCTCGTATTGTGGGAGTACCAACAGGGGATAGCAACGGCTCGTGTCCATTGAGCGTTGCTCGCTTCCGTCTGGTTGTCGTAGAAGATGCTCGCGTGCCACCTTCGTTTTGCTGGCTCGAAGATTGGGTGATGTCGTAGTCATTCAGCAAGTCCAGCATTTGATGCCTTCGTTGTTCTTCGATTTCTCGCAGCTCCAGACGCTCTCCTGGAGTACTGAATGTCACCAGGTTCGTTGACACCAAATCATTGCTTCCGAAGATTTCTCCACTGCTGTCTTGTCGATTGCTAAAGTGTCGTTCCCTGACTTGCTCGTCGCTTACGGCATCCACGCTGTTTCTGGTATTCACTGCTTGCAGTTCACTGTTTATTGACAGCACTTTGCACTCCAACGTGCCGTTCCAGTTGGCATCGTCATTGTCTTCGGTGACATCATTGTCGACAGCAACAACACCGTCGTTTGTCGTTTGGTTCCCGTGGCGTTGAGACTTTTGACGTCTCTCCATGGCCTTATGACGTTTGCAAGCCCGCAGCTTTTCCAACTTGGTTCGGAACGCCTCAGCTCGCGCTACCAGAATTTGCCAGCGCTCTTGAAGCTGCGAGACTGTGTAGTGCGCAAACTGCGGCTCGACTGCGTTCGTGCTACTGATGATACCGTCAAGCATCAAGATGAGTTCCCACTTCGGACCTAGACGCTCGACTGCTTGCACCAACAGCTCGTCGTTGAAGCAATCGCAGTGCATCAAACGCTCGGTGCAATAAGGGCACAGGTCCCGATGTCCCCACTTGCGCAGGATCACGTACCATGCGAAGTCTTCGAAGATACCGACAATAGAAAACCGGAACACAGCGGCCAAGACACCGAAGTAGACGAATCGTCGAAAGAACAAGCAGCTTCGATGCACCCAAAAGTGCATCAGCGGAATCTGCGCCACAGTCAGCAACATCACCGTGGCCAGCTGAGCGCCAATGGCCAAGCGGAACGAGAGCCGCGATATGTCGCCACCGGCAGCCTTGAGTCGAAAGTATTTGCGTCGCTGGCGAAAGATGAGCTTGAACAGCTCCTAGAACACGGCCTTGGTGAGCGTTGGAAGCAACGAGACCAAGAGCGGGTAGAACACGAGCGAGTTGATCAGCTTCATCGTCTGGCTCAGGCCGTCATGAAAAAGCGCCAACATGAAAGTTGCGTAAAACGTGACGTATAGCGAGCAGAAGATAATGAGAGCCCGCTCCAGGCGTGACAACTGCTCGTTTCGGTACGGACAGTAAATCCACGTAAAGTAGTTCTCGTGGCGCCACCAGGTGTAGAACGGCTCGGTTGGTCGCCGGAACTTGCGCCAGCAGCACGGTCCAAGCAGCCGCGTCTTGGGTACCTTGCGATCCCATGGCAGAGGCTGCCAATAGTCAACTTCATGATCTGGCACTGCGAACTCGTCGTTGTATGTGCGACGCAAGTTAGCGCGCACGCCTTCACAGTGACGCAGCATCTGGTGCAGCCGGAGCGCCACGACGATCACCACCAAATACGGCGTGAACACTAGCAGATGAGCAATGCCTGTCCAACCAGAGTCGACGCAGCTCACGGGCATAGGGTCGATGCGGTAGTGCTCAAGGCGGAATCCCTGCGGTGGCGCTGGTGTGTCTTGTTCTTGGCGTTTGTCGCGTCCGCTGGCGCTGGTGTCTGTCCGCAGCTTGAAGACCTTTTGACCGTTGTCCTCCTCGTCATCGTCGTTGCCAAGCGCTCGCGGCAGTCGATGGTCCTGACAGAAATCGTCCGATGGGAACTGACGGAGATAGCACGGCTGGATGACTATGAACAGGTCTTCATCGGCGTCGATGTACGATGTCGGCAGCCATGCGTGGGTCGTGCGGTTGGTCGATACTTCCGGAAGGAACTGATAGGACCGGCCCTGAACGTAGCGCTCGAATTCGTCGTCCTCCATTACGAGAACGCGGAACGCGGACGTATTGGTCAGTGGCTCGGCAGCACGCACCTCGTACGTGAGATGCAGCGGAACTTCGTCCTTCACCTCGAGGAAAGCGAAGCTGCGTTCGATCACGATGTTGTCGCCCGTGAACGCCGTCAAGTGCAGCACATCGTCCATCGCCATCTCGGCCACGCACGCGCCGAGGCCAGCACTGACGACCAGTCCCAGCAGCAGCCCGCCCCAGAACTGCACGCGACCGCGGCGTTCGCTGTAGCGCGGCCCAATGAAGTCGTTCCACCAGTTGATGGGCGCAGCGAGCTGCGGGCGTTCAAACAGCGGCAGCACGTGCGTCGTCAATGGCTGGCACCTGCCATGGCTGTCGCGGTCGCTGTCGTCGGCGAAGGCGATCTTGGGGACGAGGCCATCGGCGGCGGTGGCAGCGAGGAACGCTTCGAGCAGCGCAACGTCGACGGCCGTGGCGCCGCTACCAGGCGCGCCGCTTGAGCGAACGAAGGCAGAGAACGGCACAGCGTCGTCTGCGGCAGCGATGTGCAGCAGCGCTTGCAGCTCATCGGTGGCGACGGCTCCGCTTGCGCTGGTGTTGTTGATGGCGGTCGTGGGCTCGATGGCAGCCATTTGTCACAATGACGGAGCCAATGGCAGTGGACGATGCTGATTGGTCAAAAAGCCATCGGGATGGCTGCCATCACCCGACTGAAGCTGGGATAGCGGACGAGTTTGTTGGGCTTCAGTTGGTGTGAATGCAGTGCATCTGTTTGAATCAGGAAGTGCTTCGTCGAGATGAGAGAACGGTCATCTCGACCGATTTGGGCACCAAGTGCTTAGAATTCTATTATTCAATCACTAGTTTGGGTCCAGCCTGCAATGTGGCCATTTTGCTCTTCAGTGGTATCCGTTAAAGTTGACGGTGATAGCAATCTTGCACTGCATTTACATCATCGTGCTGCAGTGTCATTGCCTGACTTGGTGATCGTTACGAAGTCACCGCGGACGCAATTGCTCGACGATCAGTGCAGTTATCAACTCGCAAACGAGATCTTGTGTCACAAAAATGATTCTCTGTCTCGTCGGCGTTGCCACTCTGTCGTCGTCGTGATGAAATTGGCTGAAAGCTGCCGATAGAGCTGGTTCTAATGTCACTTGGCAGTTCTCAATTGCTCCCATTCGAACGGCGGCAGCACGTCGCTCGGTCCAAAATCCCAGTGACCAGGTCTGTACGTCTTGAGTTGCGTAGCCATCTGCGCTGTGGCACAGTCTGGACAACAGCCCAGTGCCGACAACCATACAGCGAAGCAATCACCTAAACACCACCCAGGAATGTCGAGACGACGGCGGAGCTCAGCGCGGACATACCATTGGGCAGCGAGATACATGACCCACGCCAGGATCGCCACAGCTTCTGAGAAGCGTTCAAAAACGGAATTGCCGTCGGCAACATCACTTGATGCACTACCGAGTCCGCTGCCACTGTTGCCAACATCGTCGCTGTCGTCCTGCATGCTGCTGAGTTTTGCAGTGATGGTGGTGAAGGTACACTGTAGCATGAACATAATGCCAAAGAAGCCCAACGCGACTCCATACGAAGCGATCCCCAGTCTGTGAGTCACTTGAGCCAGCGATATGCATGGGCAGCACAACATCATCCAGCCATTGGGCACACAGTGCTTGAAGCACGAGAAGAGCCCCACTTCCCATCCACCCAAGAGGACGTCGTCAGTCTTGTGCGTGCGCGTGGCCATGGGAACGTCTGACAACATCGAGGATCGTGGCGACGCCGACAACGGCGGCAGTTCTTCTGGCATGTGCACGTACGTCATTTCTGGTTGTGGCAGTGGCTCAAGCGCCGGAGCGGACGGCTCCATTGCGTCGCGGTCATCTTCGAGCAACGGAGCTGATGGCGACGCGCACCCTCCCCTTGCGCTCACATTCACATCCACTTCGGTTGCAAAGAGCACTACGGGCTCCTTGGTCTTCGTGCCGCCATCGTCGGCGTTCTTGCACGGTTCGCTCTCGCCCTCGTTGTCCATTCAGCACGCCAAAGTGATGTCAGATCTGCCCGAACGCCCACAACGGGATCGACGTGCTTCACCCTGCTCATCGTCACATGTCACAGGACAGCTGGGTGGGTTCTGCCATCAATATTCAAGGAATATTCAATCAACGAGGAATGTTCTGATGGTAACTAGCATCAATCAAGACGGATGACACCATCATTCCTGGCACAACGGGTGCGTTCGCTGTTTCTTGCGCAAATTGAAGCTGAACGCCGTTGACTTTGTCGACGATTTCGCAGTGTATCAATCGGAGTGGCCAAAGACGACATGTCATAGCGGACTGAGGAACCCCGCCACTGTGGCAATGATGCGAAACTCCGTCGCATAGACTTGTCACCGTGGCTATATAGCGTCGTCGTGAGGAGGCTGGCTGTAGCTGCCGATAACGCCTGTTCTCTAATGTGACGTGGCTGTGTTTCATCGCTCCTATTCGAACGGTGGGGGCACGTCGGTCGGTCCAAAGTCCCAGTGACCAGGCCTCTGCGCTGTGACACAGTCTGGACACCAGGGCAGCGCCGAACACAAGGCAGCGCAACAATCACCCGTACACCACCCAAGAATGTGGAGACGACGGCGGAGCTCAGCGCGGACACCGAAGTACATGGCCCATGCCATTATGCCAAAAGCTTCAGTGAAGCTGTAATTAATGTCATTGTCGTCCTTGCCATCGTTGCCAGTGCCACCTTCGATGCAAGGATGATCCCAGAGAACGTAAATTGCAGAGCGTATGAGACACCAAAGTAGCCGAATGCGACTCCATAGGAAGCGATCCCCAGTCTGTGTGTCACTTGAGCCATCGATACGCACGAACAACACACCATCATCCAGCTGTTGGGCACACAGTTCTTGAGGCACGAAAAGTCCCCGACCTCCCAACCGCCCAAAAGAATGTCGTCAGTCTTGCACGCACGTGTGGCCATTGGCGCCTGTGGCGAAACTGACGATCGTTGCGACACCGATGGCGGCGGCAATTCTTCCACAATGTGCATGTACGACGTCTCTGACTACGGCAGCGACTGGACGGCTGCATTGCGTCGTCGTCATCATCGAGCAATAATGGCGCAGACGCTTCCTTTCACATTTGCTCAGCCACTGACGAACGGAACCAGCACTCATCGGCACATGTCACACTGCTGATTCCAATTACCATTGGTATATTCAATTACCGAAATTACCTGGACAAATTTTGAGATTCTGCTGCAGCACTAGCGACAAATCGTGCGACAAACACAGTGCAAGCGGGGCGATAATGATAATGGAGAGGTCGGGCGCTGCCAGAACTGACGGAACTGTGGCACCTGCAGCTGGCAAATCTTTGGATTGAAAATTGTTCGAACGATCGGTCGCTGTAGTTCGTATTATGGTACTACACTGCATATTTTGGAGATTTCTTACACCGCGGACGTACCAATTCAGTGCGCTGAAGTCGTAGACTCGTAAAGGCATCCTGCCATGAACGAATTGCCAATATGGGCGCTGCAACTCCAACTATGATATAATAGCGTCGTTGTGTTGATGGTGGCTACAAGCTCCTGATGGCGGAGGCTCCAGAAAGTGCCTTGGCAGTGCTTCATCGCTCCCATTCGAACGGCGGCAGCACGTCGCTCGGCCCGAAATCCCAGTGGCCAGGTCTGTACGTCTTGAGTTGCGTCGCCATCTGTGCCGCGGCACAGTCTGGACAGAAGGTCAACTCCGAACAACAGACAGCGCAACAATCACCGATACACCACCCAGGGATGTCGAGACGGCGGCGAAGCTCAGCGCGGACATACCACTTGCCGAATACGTACAGTATCCATGCCACGAGCGTCAGTGCTTCAGCGAAGTTGTCAACAAAGTGAACGTCGGCTTCGACGTTGGTTGACGGACTGCGAGCTCCACTGCCACTGCCACTTTCGCTGCCATCTTCCGTACTGTTGACTGTAATAACGAAACCGGCGAGTGCAACCTGCAGAGCGTGCAAGACGCCGAAGTATCCAAATGCCACGCCGTACGAAGCGATCCCCAGTCTGTGCGTCACTTGAGCCATCAATATGCACGGACAGCACACCATCATCCAGCCATTGGGTACACAGTGCTTGAAGCACGAAAAGTACCCGACCTCCCAACCGCCCAACAGGATGTCGTCAGACCTCTGCGCGCGGGTAGCCATTGGTGCGCCTGAAAATATCGAGGGTCGTGGGGTCACCGACATGAGCACGTACGACGTCTCCTGATACGGCAGTGCCTCGAGCACCGGAGCGGACGGCACCATTGCGTCGCGGTCGTCTTCGAGCAACGGTGCAGATGGCGACGCGCACCCGCCACTTGTGTTCACGTTCACGTCTGCGACCACATCCACTTCCGTCACGAACAGCACTACGGGCTCCTCGGTCTTCGTGTCGCTATCATCAGCGTTCTTCCACGGCTCGCTGTCGCCCTTGTTGTCCATCCAGCACGCTCCAATATGGCGGAGGTTGGAAGGCGCGCGCCACTTGGCGAATGTCTCAGAGTGGGGCTAACGGTTATGTATTGTGCGTTCCGCTGGGAATTTCTTGATCGGTTCGGTTCAATTGCAAACCGCCTCTGGAATCGCCCACCGGACATATGATGTCTGGTCAACGCTCGCGGTGACCCCATCATTTGCAACGAGCACGCATGAGCGGCAACGCTGTCGACGACAACGCGCAGGCAATACCGCCGGCAGAGCAGACACCACCGCCTGTACGCCGCTGAACACGAGCATTGCCATTGTGCCCGCACGCACGTGTGTCACCTCATTCGGAGTGCGATCGAACTCGGGCAGAGCAAGCGTGTGTCACCATATCCCAAACGCGTTCGAACACCAATCGATGTGGCGTTGGCACGAAGCAGAAGCCGTAGAGAAATGATTGACGGTGCTCGGGTGCACGCAGCAAACCCTCACTGAGGATCTGAAGCGTCCTGATTGGTTCTGGAACTTGATTTTAAGCCATGTGGTTCGGTGCCAAACTCAAACCGCCAACATCGGCATCATAAGTAATGACCGACTGTTATCGAAACAACAATCATGTTGGTCGTTGACGGATGACACCATCACTCAAATCTTCCGGAAGACGCCGAGCCAAATTCTATTCAACTGCAGCGCACAGCGTGCTTGTATTGCCAGATATTCCAGGTGCGTCATCAACACGCAGTGACTGTACGTCTGGTGCTAGACGTTATATGGTTACCGACTGGGGTGCGTTGCCTTCCATCTCAGTCCTTCCTAGATATGCAGCGCGCGTTTCCACTTCGATCGACATTGAGCGATTGCAGCATACTTTGACCTGTGGATGCCATAAGAACACGAATCCGACGTCGATGCGAGCAGGTTCTTCATCGAATCGTTCTTTTGGACGTCGAGGGCAGCAGCATGCTCTAATGGTGGTGGTGCTGCTGCTGCTGATGATGGTGAAATGTCACTGTACCATGTTGTGGGCCCACTTCACGTCCGCGACGTGCCTAGCCCGCTTGAATACTCAACAGCTACGGCAGCCATCTTGGCGAGAAGAACTGTGATCATCCGCCGTCATTAGAGGATTTTTCAGTCACGGGGTAGTGGAAATGATGATGAAAAGTGTAATTTCATTGCGTTGAGTTTGTGAAGCGCAACTTCCGGATCCAGGAGAATGAAATTTACTGGCGGGCCACCGAATATTACCTTGTCCGAACGCGCGATGATGCACGAGCGCAGACCAACATTTCTTCCTTCTCCATTTGATCTGGTGTCGCCACGCCACCGACGCTCATCGGCGAATTGTTGCGATGTAGCTTAATGCTTCACGTTCACTGTCAGTGAAGTCCGAGGGACGGCACCGGTGCGCGAGACCGTTGCAGTGAATTTCCAACAACACCCGCGACAAAACATGCGACAAACTCTAAAAAAGTGACACTGGGATCGCAAGCAGAGCTATATTGGAGGCCGAACGGTGGCTGCAGCAGTTACAACATGCAAGTCAGTCGGACACAAATTGCTCGAACGATGATCCAAGTCCACGCAAATGAGGAGCTAAGAACGTGGCGACGGTCTACTTCGCTTCCTGGAAGATCACAATCTGGCCCTCTTCCAACTCAAAGTCCGTCGCGTTATTCGCGCCTGGCTGGTAGTACACGACGTTGCTCAACTCATCGCTCAACTCACGCGTGTTGCTCGAGGCACGCTCAGCCACTACCTCCTTGGTCTCCACACCGTTCTTGTTGATCCACCACTGGATGTCGTGGTCACGGTTCGAGCCCGCCGTCGAACCACTGAAGATCGGACGCATGAAGAGCGTCTCGGTGCGGACCGTACGTTCGTCGACGATGTAGGTGCGGACGCAAGTGCCTTGCTGCCAGAGCGACAGCGTCATCTTGCCCCAGCGGTACTTCTCACCAGGCAAGATCTTGTGGTAGTCCTTGCTGGCAAGGTTGTTGGTGATCCCCCTGGCGACGGCGATGCCGAAGCCCGAGACGGCACTCGTCGCTTTGGCCACTCCTGCAATGGCAGCTGCACCAGAGGTGATCGTTGCAAGCGCACTGGTCGATACGCCAAAGACCGAGACAACGCCATTAGCTGTGAGCGCTGCGGCGAGCGGTGCGGCAGATCCAGCCGTGGCGATAACAACAGCAGCGATGCCGATGGCGGTGATGATGATGCTGGCGATCTTGAGAGCAGCGAGGTCCGAGCCGAGGTGGCAGTGCCATTCGTGTGGCGTGTTGTTGACGATGGAAAGATACGAGCCCATGGTGGAAGAAGAGGAGGAGAGGGAGAGGCCGTTACGGTAGCTGCTTGGGTCACTTGCTGCAGATTGTGAAGTGATAGTGGTAGCGAGAACGCGATGGCCCTGGCTCGCCAAATATCGTGTGTTGGACTACGGTACATGCACTGACGAAGCGGGCGGAAGCACGTGCCATCTTTTGGGTTGATGATTCGTCACGACGCGTTGGATCTCGACGCAGCATGATACCGCTGAGGACGATGGTCGGAAAATCAAATACGTGCGGAAAATGGACGAGTAGCGTCGGATAGGGATGCTTTAGAGCAGGCTTTGCTCGATGCATTGCTTTGTGTCCCATATCAACCATGGCGCTGTATGTCCGACGGAGTAGAGTCGCTGGCTGCACAGATAAGTGCTGGCACCCTTCGCGGACTTGTTAATGTGTGCACCGGTATGAAACACTGAACTGTCGCTACCGCGCACACACATCCGACACCAACCGCCATAAAACTCGCTACGCCGTCGAGCAAACTGATAATCAAGCCAAACTGTTCATTCGTCCATCCTCTTGAAGGCTCCTCCTCGCGCCCTTTAGGTTGTCCGACTTAATGGATGGCGATCCCAGCGTTGCTGAGCATGAAGGCAGTTTGACTCAGCTGCCAGAATCTGATGATAGTTGAGCAGGGAAAGCCCAGGACCACCACGAGTAGGCGCCGTATTGGTTCGTGCTACCGAAGGACGCAGCGGACGTCGCATGGGCAACGGCTACGCGACAGCCATCGGTGGCACAGATGGCGAATCGTTGGTGGCAGCGCTGGAGGGTAGTAAAATGCGACGCCATCGCACTTGATGTCAATTCGATCCGTACAGATGTCGAGAACGTTATCACAACCTTGTTGTGCTCCGTCACCTGCAGGTCGGAGCGTTTTGTAATGGCAGCCAGTGATTCTTGCTGCAGTGTGGCGCGCGCGAACATGTCGTTCACAGAGTTTGTGCTCCACATCAGGTTGAGAAATGGAGAGCCCAGCCGATTTTTGGTTCTGAGCCAAAAATCGGCAGGTCTCTCCATTTCTCTCCGTTGCTGGATGCGTCTTTGTCGATGTATTGCTCGGAGTGTGTGTGCGCACCAATATCAACGGTCACAGGTATTCATGGCCGTATTCCTCATGTCAAAAGCTACAACCAGACTCGGGAAATACCGGTACTTATTGGGAAGCCGTAAACAGTACGGCTTCCCAGTAAGTACGGCCCGTGCTCATCAATACCAGGACGATATTGGCTGATATTCCAGTTAATGAAAGTGGATTTTCTTTCAGCCGATCAGAATTCTCAAGCGAGGACTCAGATGCCCCTAGGTGAAGGCAAGCAGGCAATTCAGTCATCCCGACGGGAGAGAATGAACACCGGTGAACGACATCTGCTCATGCAATGACTACGTCCTGTTCCTGCAGATCCTCAAGTCTCGTGCATCCAAAATATGATCAAGTTACTTTACTGGTTCGATAAATGCAGTTGGCGCAGCAGCTCATGCACAACGTCCAAGGTGGCGTCATCTGTCAGCACAACGTCGAAGGCGTCCATGTACTGATCGCGGCGTTCCTCGACGCTGTGGTTGAGAAAGCCAATGCGGATGATCTCATCGTCCGCAAACTGCATGCCGTTAGCCATATTGACGTCGCCAAGTGAATCGCCAAGTAGCAGGATGTTGTGGCGTTCTTCCATGTGGCATTGTCGCCCGAACTCGGTGCCCTCCAACACACTCGCGTTTTTGTTCATCGAATGGATCAGGTTGCCTCGGAAGCCCTGCAACACGTCGTCTGTGTCGAAGTCCATCATGTTGGACACCACGTGCATATTCGACGGTGGGGCCTTTTGACCTCGCTTTGTGAACTCTTGCTGCAGAACTTCGTGAATGACGTCGTAGATTCCGGCTGAGAAGATGAGTAATGGGACGTTGGCGGTCGCCAGAAGCTGCACAACGTCGTGGAAGCCTGGTCGGAAAAGCACGCCTGCTTGTGAGACGGCCGCTGTGACCTGTGCTCGCGTCACCTTGTAGTCGACGAGCACATCGTGTGCGCGCACCCACCTGTCCATTCAAAACAAACAGCATCCGTCAACATCGCCACAAAAGTTTGATCTGAAAGAGCGCATTGAGCTTACCATGATCGCATGTGTGCTGTTCTCTCTTCGATCGTCATTGTCGGCGTGAACGTCAGTGGGTGGAACGTGTCGACCAAATCGCGCTCATGATCGCAGATGACTGGATCCAGCACTCGACTGGTCATCAGCACGCCGTGGCAACTGTTCACATGGTCGCCTGCTCAACATGGCACAACAAATCCATCACCTCTCCACATCACTTCTCCACCGCCTCATTTCCCAGCCGCTCAACGCACCGTCATCGTCGTAAAACCGCGTGAGCGTCTGGTCGAAGTCAGCAATGACCATGAGTTTCTTGGCCCCCGCGCGGCAAAAACGTTCCCATTTGCGTGCAAAGCGTTCTGCCGAAAGCAACGAGACCACCGGGAAGTCAGCCACATGCACACGTCCAGCAGCGCCCTGATCGTTCATAATACACACCTGGATGCTTGATGTAGATCCGCGAGCCATCCGTGTTGCACGCCTGCAGTGGCGTCGTCGGCGAGACACACGCGTTGGCGGCGGCGGCAGTGGGCGTCGCGCTCATGGCGAGCGACACGGTGATGGAGCTCATGGCGACGATTGGCGACTGAGGCAGCGACCGCGGCCATCGCGGCTGCGCACAGTCGCTGTCGCCGCCGCCCTCGCTCGCTGCGCGTGTGGCTTCAGCCTGTGCGCAACCTGGCGTGCTCATGTCCGCAGCGGACATTCCGCATGCAGATGAGCCATTTCACACGCGGGAGTTCCTTACATTTATTGTGTGCAAATGAATCTGTGTGTGTCGCCAGATTCTAGTTGTGTCAGTAATACCGAGAGAGAAGCAACGCGTCAAGATGCGATGATCGCTCAACCTCTCGCTTGGCTCAAGAGCAGCTGCAACGACAAAATGCGATCCATCCGCGAGTCGTGGATGTGAATCTACACTGTACGTGCGGATGCGATCGGAAACCTGTGTAGAAGAGTGGCGAATCTCACACAGGTCCGGGGTGTGTTTTTTCACCAGAGACATAATTGGTGTGTTTTAGCCTTCCCTCTGAAGTAACGCGATCATGACGCGCCACGTTGGTAATGATTGAAGGTAGCACTGGTGGTGGCAGTGCGTATTGATGGCGATCCTTGATGGTTGGTTTGTGCGATCACAGTGTGAGCTTGCGACTCATGGCACGCGCATCACGAGTTGTGATGGTCACGAGCTGCAAAATTGACGGAGCGCAATGCATCTTCGCACTTTATGCGTTCGCTCAGTCTGACGGCGACCTAGAATCGCGCCAACATGGCAACCCTCTGGAACCCAGGTTGTTTGATCCACCCAAGGCAACCGCTCAAGATAGAGCTTCAATCATCTCGTTGCACGTCACAGAGTTGTCCACCGCCAAGACTGCCATTGCCATTGTACATGGGCGTTCCAAACGGTAGTGGGTTGACCACCACGCGTTGGGGTAACATCGTGGATGAAGGTTTCGACGTCCGTGGACTTGAATCGTCGCCACTCGAACGACGACGGAAATCGATGCGTGGTCATCCCCAAAGGTTGGCTCTCTAGCTGAGTGTCGATTGAAGTTCTGGAAACGTATCAGTCGTGATCGCGGCCTCCTGATTCCATTCAACCAGTGTGCTTCGTCGGATGGTGATCGTTTGGATGCCAGAGAAGTTGTGGATGGCACTGGAGAGTTCTAGATGGAGGGAGCAATCGGTAAAAGCAAGGTTGTCGAGCAGGTATGGGCTGATGATGGTATCGAGCACGGATGCAACGTCTGATTTGCTGCCTTGGATCCTGAGCGCAGAGCAGTTAATGGTGCATCCAACACAGCACTCTTGTCGAGTGAACGAGGGGTGGAGGCGGTCGAGACATTGTGTTTCTGTGTCTTTTGGTAACCAGAAGGCTCTTGACGCCGCAATGGACACGACCGAGACTGCCGAACCCCACAACATCGTAAACACGAGATACCATCGGTGCAACCTTGATAGCATCAGAGTGGTTGTTGCTACAGGCCCGCGAACTGTCCGTTGAGGTCGTCGAAGGCCAGCGCCAGAGCTAGGATTGATCGACATGACTTTGCTGGCTCGGACAGCGTTCGAGGGATTTCACTAGCATTGTTGAACATCACGTATATCTCGGGTAAAGCAACTGCCATCGTCACAAACGAAAATCCGTTCACCAAGAAGTTCGTCAGTCGAGATCTGACGCAGTTCTCTGATCGAGTCGGACTGGTGTCTCTGGAACGAGGACGAGGTCCTCATTGCCTGTTTGGGACAGGAAAACCTTGACGTACGGCCTCAACAACAAGTTCTGCAGCACTACACCCCCACACAATGTCCAAGACAACATCTGCGAACACCATCATAAATCGACCCATCATTGTGTCACCGCGACGGTGATTCCACACACAGTGGATGAACTGGTTGCCCGGTGCACTGGCGATGAATTTACGGTTGCGAAAGGCCTGGTAAGTCTGTAACGCGACTTCTATCGTCTCTGTGACCATGATGAATTTCGGAAAATGCTTGCCCGTGTCCCTGAGCCATCTGGAAATGGCCTGAGACTCAGACGCAGGGCTTTTCTTCTCCTTGGAGGGCTGTTTGGTGCGCGCCCTCTTGAGGGCAATTACGACACCGCAACAGTGGGGCGACGCGGTATTCAAACATCACTATTATACAGTACTGTGCTTGACAAGTGCCGATTTTTAGCAAAATAATCTTCCATGAAGGGATTCCTATATCGGCAGTTATAACGATTGAGCCGAAAATAAACGTGCATGAAGGGCGCACATGCTCGACCAAGCTTCACTTTGGCTGTTACTCACTCTGCCAGCACGGCCGCGTCGTTCCTTGCTGTCTGTAAGTGATGAATGCCTTCGTCTTTTCCCGAGCGCAAATACTGGTGCTCTGGTGGCTCCTTCTCATCTTCAACATCATCAACGCGGTCTTCCTGCTCACTTTCGCCGTCATGTACTTCAACTTCGACGATTCGACCGGCATCCTGAACTTCCTCACGCTTGACTTCATGTACTCAGCGACAACCAAATACCTTGAAACGAACCACAACTTCATCGCTGTTGGGCATGTGCTGCTGTCGATGCCGTTTGTGTACAGCATCATCCTCATGATGGCCTCGCGAGTTCATCATCGCAAGGTTGCTTTCAATATTGTGTCGGCGAAACAATTCACAACCGAGAAGAAGTCCCGCTGCGGATCACAACGCATTTCGGAATGGCTCAGTATCACCACATTTAAGGGCAAGCACTTCTCGACATTAGTGATGGTCATCGAAACCATCGAAGTTGCGCTCCAGACCTACCAAGCCCATCGCAATAGCAAGTACATCGGCAACGCACGCGTCAATCAGCTTTACGCTGTTCTCATCTTCGTCAACTGCTGGTCCACATCGATGATCCACTACGTTTGGGATCATCGTCGCCGCCAACTCATGATGGCTCGTTTCCTAATCGTGCTTGCAGACATGGTTTTGGATTTCGCGTGGGGCGTGGTGCTGCAGAGTTTGCTACTGTGGCCGTACATCATACTGTTCTGGTCTCAGAAAGACGCCGTAGACCTTCTTCGTGTCCCAGAGACACCGGATCGCGAGCTGCAGCAGATTCTGGTGGTATCGGCGTCAAATTTTGTGTTGAATGGCTTTTCGTTTGTTTCGATGGCTATCTCTTCCCATCGGATTTGCAGGCTGTTACATGCCTCGCAAATCACCACAAATGATGCTATGCCGACCAAACTTGGGCCTTCTGTCGATACTGTTCTCGGTATAATCCGCCCGGCTGAGACGATCAGACAGGTTGAAGCAAGCCAAGTCCGTCGCGACAACCGAGACGTGGATCTCACGGAGGTCCCTTCGATGCGACGGGTTTGGGTGCCATACGGGATGTGCATGGTACTTTGGGGAACTGGTGTTCTGGTCGTCTCCATCGTTGCGTCGGGAGTCTTCTGGTCGCCTGAAACTTCATACTCGCAATGCATTGATCGTCTCCACCCGTGGTTTACCAACCGTGTGTCCTGCGTCGGACGTGCCATCAACTGCAGTGAACTTGGGATCCAAGGCAACAAAACCGATATTACGTCCGTGCTCGACACCATCAGTCCGTATTTGCTCGGCAATCTTGCTTTCACCGACTGTCCTCGGCTAGAAATCCCTAGTGCCATCCACAACTTCTCTGGCATCCAGACCATTGCTATCCACCAGAGCACGCTCATCGAGTGGAACGCGGAGGCTGCCATTACCAACGTCACGTTCCCCCACCTTCAATCGCTTCAGATGCTCGATTCCCGTGTGCACTGCAAGCCGTTTGGCCTGACCACGCATCGATTTCCTTCCTCGTTCGAGTGGCTTCGACTTAAATCTACGGATGTTGAATCATTCATCCACGATGTCACCGACACGTGGTGGTCAACACATTACTTCCACTGCATGAAGTGTGGTTTGCGCACTCTGCCACGTGCGCTCGACTACATTGATGACCTCATGGACCTTCAAGTGGGTAACAACAGCTTGACAGACATTGAAGTTGCGAGACTAGAACACAAAGCAGCGCTGCGGTACTTGACGGTGCCGTGGAACCCGATCACGACGCTGCCGGACGAAGTGTGGCACCTGCTGGATCAATTGTTCTATCTTGACATCCAGGCCACCAACATTTCGACGGTCACTGCGGCGCAAGCCAAGTATGCGAGCTCGACCGTGACGATTTTTGCGTTTGGGACGCCAATGTGCAATGGCAGTGTTGCTAGCGAAAAGCTGCTGCCACTGGTAACGTGCACCGAGTTTGCCGAAGTGACGTGAACACGTATTCATGTTGTGACAACAAGAACACGTAGCAACACATAGCAATGCTAGGGGCGGATATTGAGAATACACACTGGAAATGAAATCAATGCATTGGCAAGTCAGTTGTCTGACCAACGCTGCAAAGTGCTGACTGCTGAATAAGAGAAAGAGGGCTGCATGCGTTAATTCCCTGACCTCTGGGGGTGTTGGCCAACTCCAAAACACAATTAACAACACATTTTTCACAAACACACCAAATGTCTATTAACTTTGTTATTCCGCAACGACATTCCACAATACCCTGTTCGCGCGCAGGAAGACCAGCATCTCGATGATGATGATAAGAGGCGTTAATTATCCAGGTAAGTTGTGGGGGTCCCGACGTGCCTAGCACTGAGAGACCACCAACACTCATATGTCAGAACGTCCTATGGTAAACCGAATAAAGCTACTACAACTGCCACGATGATGCCACGGGTCTTTGACCTAGAATTGTCTGCTATCGGTGAAGGAAATGGATAACGCGACCAGATACCAAGGCGCCCGAGGCATTTGCGTGATCTCTCACAATTGGCTATCATGCGTATCGCGATCATCATAAATTATGATTCATCATCCAGTTGTGGCGACTGCCATTGTGAATGTGTGTGCCTCATCAGAGGACAAAGTCCACACGAACGCACATACGTAAGCGGGTCGCAAAGACAACGATTTTTTATCCTCGAAACGTGTCCGTGGCGATTACCTCACTGACGAAGCTGATGAAGCAGCAACTCTACTGGGCGCAGACTTGCGTCGTGGGTCAGCACCACGTCAAATGCCTCAACAAACGCTTCCAGCGATTCATCCACGCGTGCATTGAGGAACCCCACGCGGATAATCTCATCCTCGGTCGAGTCAAGCCCATGTGTCATGCGCGTGTCGCCCAAAGTATCTCCCAACAGCAGCACGTTACGACGCTGCTGCATTTCGCACTGCGTCCAGAACTCACTGCCTTCGAGCACAATCGCGTTCTTGTTGAACGAGTAGATGAGGTTGCCCTTGAAATCGAGCAGCTGACCAGCGTCATTGAACTGCATCATGTTGGACACCACGTGGATGTTCTTGGGTGGAGTGATCGCAGGTGTCTTGGCCGCGTATTGCTGGCGCAGCACTTCGTGGATGACATCGTAGATGCCGGCCGAGAAGATTAGCGTCGGCACGTTAGCTGCTGCCAATACATCAAAGATCTCCGTGAAGCCGTCGCGGAACGAAAGGTCACCCTCCGCTACGCTTGCTTCGATCTGTGCGCGGGTCACGCCGTTCTCGATCAGTACTTCACGCGTACGCGCCCACCACTCGATCATGTGCGGCAGCTTCTGTTCTCGTGTGAGCTCTGGGGACGTCTCAATTGGATGGTACTTGGCCGTGAGCTCCAGCTCGCGCTTGCGGATGACGGGACTGATGGCACCGCTCTTCATCAGCACGCCGTGGCTGCTTTTCTCGCGCGTGCCTAAGAGGTCCATTCACGAGATCAGCCCCTTATCGTTGCACCCATAATTCAGTCTTTGAACGTACCATCAGGTCGATAGTACGGCGTGAGCGTCTGATCAAAGTCGGTGATGACCATGAGCTTGTCGACGCCGTCGGTGCAGAACTTCTTCCACCTCTTGGCAAAGCGATCCGGGTTGCCGATGATCATGGCGGGCGCTGGGCGGGCAGCAGCAGCTGCATTCGCATCAGGCGCTGGTTCCGACCGCGTGGTCACCGTTGTGGACCAAAGCGCGCCGGCAGTGGCGCCAATGGCACCGAGGGCGCTGAACGACGCGGTAGCAGAGACTGATCTGATCATGCGATGCATGGCTGTGGTGGTGAAGGGCGAGTTGAACAATGGCAGTCACCTCACGTCGTCGAGGTGCAACAGTGTGTGTTGATGTGTGTGTGTGTATGCTGTCGTGATTGAAGGTCACATGCATGCGCATCTCGCGAAGAAAGCGCATCGCAATCGACCGCGGCTGCCTCGCGCCACAAGAGAACAGAGGGAACGCGGATGTGGCATGAAGAGGCGCAGGGGACGGGGGCAACCGGTGGCAGCATGCGAAGTGGATTTGTTCCATTGGATTGACTCGTCTATTTCTTCAACTGGTGGAGCAACAGCTCAACGGAGCGCAGGCTAGCGTCGTTGGTGAGGACAACGTCGTAAGCATTCACAAACTCCTCGAGCGAGTCCTCGACGTGCAGGTTCAGGAATCCTACGCGGATGATCTCGTCTTCATTGAACTCGAGGCCGTTGGCCATGGCCGTGTCACCAATCGTGTCGCCCAGCAACAGAATGTTGTGGCGCTTCTCCATCTGGCACTGCTTCCAGAACTCGGTGCCCAGCAGCACACTCGCGTTCTTGTTGAAACAGTGGATGACGTTACCATGGAAGTCGACGACGCGACCTTCTTCGTTAAACTTCATCATGTTGGAGACCACATGGACGTTCGGCGGTGGCGCACGACCGACAGTCTTCGCGTACTCCTTGTCGAGCACGGCGTGGATGACATCGTACAAACCAGCTGAGAAAATGAGAGTTGGCACATTCTCCTGCGCCAGCACGCCAAAGATCTCAGTGAAGCCATCACGGAACGTCAGATCCGATTGCGCCACGATGTCCTGGATCTGCTTCTTCGTCACGACATTGTCGATCAGCAGCTTGTGCGTGTGGTTCCACCTGTGAACACCAACCGTTAGAGCATCGCTCGTCAATGAACGCTATCAACAGGACGTACCACTCGACCATGAACGGCAGCTTCTCCTCGCGCGTCATCGTGGGCGACATCTCGATAGGGAAGTAGATCTCAAAGAGCTCGTCCTCTTTCTTGCGGATGACGGGGTCGATCAGCGAGCTCGTCATCAGCAAACCATGGCTGCTCTGCTCGCGTTGTCCTGCACATACATGATCCAACGTCAGCTCCACGACCTCCAGACCCATCGACCAAAGCCACAACCCACCATCAGGCTTGCGATACGGCGTCAGCGTCTGGTCAAAGTCCGAGATCACGATGAGCTTGTCCACGCCGTCCGTGCAGAACTTCTTCCACTTGCGGGCAAAGCGGTCTGGATCTCCCACAATCATCGCCGGTCGTGGCGCAGCAGGAGCATCGCTGGACGCTCCCCCGCACTGAGCAGTCGAAGACATCCACACACCACTGGCAGCTGCGCCAGCACTAAGCACAGAGACCGTCGGTCGCATCAATCGCTGCATCATCTTGTTGGTGTGAGCTCACAAATGCCAATGGAGGAATGAACACAGGATCGCACATAAGTGCGCATCAGATCTGTGCGGGCTGAGTCTCGTCTGATACGCCATCATTCCGGTGTGATCCGACGTGAGTGACGGTGCCAAAGTTGCCTTTTTGTGACCGCCATCCATCCCTGACCATCCATCGCTGATTGTTGTGTGTTTGATGGCTTGCAAATCGCAATCGTGGTCCTGTTCAGTAAGATTTCCTGTGTCTACATGGGAGATTCTACCAGTTCGCAAAATTTGGAGGCTTCTTCCGACGACAACTGGCCGTGCTCCAGCACTGCTTTCACACGGACGGTCTTCACTGACGACTCGGGCGGTGATGCCATCGGGTTGGCTGTGACTGGGTCGTATGAGACAATGCTCTGCCACACAGGTCTTGGCGCACTTTGCACGAGCTCCTTCAACAGTGTTTGACGAGAGAACGACATCGAGGTGACAGCAATATCGTTTGCTTTTCCGAACAGATACACGACGACGTGGTGCACAGCGAAATGGTAAGCCAACTCACCCTTGCTGGCCGTCACGAGTTGCGTCCGCAGCGCCTTGGTCATCAGTTGCACGATCTGTTCTTCACCGATGACGACCCCGGTGGTGCTTTGCTTGAAAAATGCTTGTCCGTTCGCGGTTGACAGTGGTTCGAACGCCTGCAAGCAGTGCAACAAGTGCGCGTCTTGCAGTTCTTTCCAGACCCACTTGCGGATGTTGACGGGGAACTCATTCATCAGGAAAAGCGTGATACAGCGCGAAAAGTGCACGTTCGCATACGATGACGAAGTGAACTCGTTCACGAGCTTCTCGACGAAAGTCATCACCGTTTGCTCATCGGACGTGAACACGTTTCCACCGCCACCGTTGGCAGTCGCCGGGTCAAGATCCGTAAATGCCTGGAGATTCCGCAGCATGCCATCAAAGAGCGTCTTCTTTTTGGTACTGCTATGCTGAAGGATGCCCACGAGAAACTGGTTGAGCAATTGACTCAGTGCGCCTTCAACGTGCTCGTCAAATAGCACATCCGATCAGGCAAAGAAGACGTGCATCAAGTGAAAGAGTTTGTCTTCGCTGCCAAGGTTGTCCTTGGCATCTGTAGCGGTAGCACCGACGACTTCTAGTTGGTAGATAAAACGGCACGTCGCACTGACAATCAACCTGAGTTCTTCGTTTTGCACTGGCGTTGGGTTCAACTTGCGTCCATCAGATCCCGTCAGTCCAAAATCAAGGCGTGACAAGGGACAGAACACCCAGAAAGATGGCAATGGCAAGTTGCTGGCCATGTACTCGCGATCGCGCTGAGGCAATCGCAGGTGACAAGACTGCTTCTCCTTTGGGTTTTGATGCTTGTTGTCAAACAGTCGCTTCGAATGCTCTTCTTGGGTAGCCGTGCTATTGACCAGTGCTTGATACATTGGGATGAGCACATGGCTCATGCGAGTGGCATCGGTAGTATCAGGAAAGTAGCCGATGAGCTGCAACAGAGCAGGGTGGAAGATCACTCGTTCCAGTAGTTGGTGCAGCCAGAATTCGAGTCCAGTGCCCAGAAGTCGAAGAAGAGTCAGCCCAGTCTGGTACACTTGACGACCAAGGCGCTCGTCGCTGCTTTTGGTTGACACAATCATGTCCGCAACGAATAATGCCAACTCGGTCGCACTTGCTGTCTTCATCACATCGGACGGCGCAAGTGTCGGCAGCACACGCCCGAGAATCGCAAGCGAAGTGTCCTTGGTCTTGTGGAAAAACGTCTCGGCGACTTCCTCGTCATCGCGATCATCACTGAGCAAGCCGTTTGCGATCACTTGCTTGTGTAGACGGAGCACGACAACCTGGTGGACTAGTGGCGTGGTGTCCTTCAAATCCGTGATGCCAGCGCAGTCGTGAATCCTCTCGAAAACTTTGACGAACGCTGTCTTATCGAGGTGGAATTTGCCCGCGAGGGGACACGCAGCCGCGAGAAAACGCAGAGTCGCTCCCAGTACCACATCCGAAGAGCGCTGCTCTGTCAGTTGCCACCGCTCACACGCCTCGGAGCTCGCAACCTGAATGAAGTGACCCAGCTGGCTGAAGTAGTGTTGGGCTTCGTGCACAGACACAAGGCCACAGAATGCCTCCAACGCGCCAAACAAGGCCGCCATCACAGTCGCGGACCGAACCGTACTCGAGCGCTCCGGTTGTTCACCTTTCGGTAACACCAAGTTGGCTGCCTGAAACCCGCACAGCAGAGGGAAGAGGTACGAGAAACAGTGGAAGTCGAGGCCATAACCGAGCAGCACGCGCCAGATGCGCAGGCTCTCGAGCTGGTACGCCTCAATCATCGGACCAAGCGCGTCGCCCTTGACGGCAAGGAAGCCCTTCGTTGCTTGGATCAATCCCTTCTCCATCAACGTCTTGGCAGCCTCTCGGTCTCCTTGGCAGATGACTCGCACCAACACCAACGCCTTCAGAGTGAGACCAAGTGCGCGCGGGTCCTGTTCTTCCATGGTCAGCACGCGTTCGCTCTCGATATACTTCTTCTGAATCACATGCAGCAGCCGCGCGTTGCCTGTGAGCTGCTTCGCCGCCGATGGCGAATGACGTGCAATCTGCGTGAGAATGTCGAACATCTTGTCGACAGCGTCTGGCTCCGGCAGTTGGATCGTGTCGATGATGTACGCAAAACGGACCTGCACGTCCATCTGGAGCATGCCTTGAGTTGGGTCCAGTGAGAGCAGTTCATTGTCGTCGATGGCGTTCTCCTCGTCGCCGTCGCTGTTGAAATACACGATGTCGTCATGCGCCTGGACAACGCCACCGTCACCGTCATTGCTATGCAAGTGGACCTTAATTGGTAGTCCAACCGATCCGTAGGGGCCTTCAAAATCATCTTGCTGTGGGCGCTGGATTGTTGGGACCATGTACGCATGCAGCGCCGTCACGGCGGCACTGAGTGCAGTATAGTTCTGATCATCCAGGCCAGTGCGAAGCGTGACTGGCAGTTCATCGGGCAGAACGCTTGGGATGCGACTGCCGGTAGGCTGTTGCTGTCGTTTTAGCAGGATCTTGGCGATGGTAGTTAACGCGACGGTGCGCTGGCTGGCCATGGTCGACCGCCCCAGATGCAGCAGCTCCGTCATCGTGTATCCTGCGGCTTCTGGTTCATCGCCATGATGGAAGAGACCAGAATGCACAGGAAGTGCTGCGTTGGCATCGACGACGTCGCCATCAAAATTGAAGCGTTCGTCTGAGGCTTCTTGCTTGTTCTTTCGCTGCTCCTGCACACGTCGACTCGCCCGTGACGCCTGCTGCTGCTGCTTGGGCTGCACAGGCTTCATCCACTCGTGCTTGGCCTTCTCCTCTGCTGGCAAGTGCTGTGCTTGCTCGAACAGCTCTTCCTCGGTCTGGATCTTGGACAGGTCGACGGCAACCGCCGCTTTGCGGTCAACTTCATCGCTGTCCGTCGTGTTCAGATGCGCACCCGGCGTAATCTTCGTTGCTGATCGACCTTCTTTCATCAACGTTGGTGCTGCCATCGACTTGGCAACAGCAGCAGCAGATTTCTTGGGCGCTGGTTTGGCTCGTCGGTTCATAAGCTTCTCCAGCAATTGCGGGTCGAGCGACCGCTTGAGCTCCTCTTGCGCCGCACGGATCTTGTCCAGCGACATCTCGTTGATGCGCGCTGTGTTGGCTTCGTCAATATCATTCCATTCCGCGTCCTTCAGCTCCGTGTCGTCCTTGCGGGCTCCGAGCGGCGTGCGAGCCACCGCTGGCCGTGCGATCGGCGTTGCTGGTGGCTGCGTCGTCTGGCGCTGGCGACGTCCAAACAGGCTCTCGCCGCGGCGCTGGACCTGCGGGAATCCCTTCTCTTGTTTGTGTGGGATGAGGTTGAGATCCTTGGAGCTGAGCACGACGACGTCGCGTTCCACGACGCCCTTGAGGATCGGCGCCACTGGCGCGGGGTCTTCCTCGTCTTTCTTCGCTTCTGCCTCGACCGGCTTGCCCATGCGCTTGACCTTGGCGGCCGGCTTCTTGTTCTCGCGCATGAACGTCTCCTGCTCCTTCAGCAGCTGCTGCAGCTCGTCGTCCAGGTCCAGCCCCATCGCGGCGGCATCCTTTCGTGCTTCTTGCGTTGCCATTGCTTTGGTGCTCTCGAAGGTGATGACAGTCATTTGAGAATTTATCACCAATCAGATTCAGAAGAGTGACAAAGGCGCTGATGATTGGTCGAAATACGGACGCTGTTTGTAGTCCTAAAGATCTGGCGCGTGTACCGTTCCAAGATATTAACGTGTTCCTCGCTTTGAGCATCAATCGGCAGGGATTGTCGGTGTTCACCATTGTTCTGGTCACGCTGGTAAGTTTCTTGCTGAGCGCTTCGGCGAATTTGCTGGACAAGATTCCGATCGATGGTGGTGATGTGTTTGAGCGCGCAATGCTCCACATGATGCTCAATCACATGTGTTACGGCACACGCTGGGTCAGACTCCCTGGGTGGGTGATATCGGGCTGCTGCTGCTGGAAGGTTGGCAACCAACAAAGATCGACGATCATCTCGTTCTGACGCGAGACTCACAACAATGCATGCTCAAAGTGGACGGAATCAGCGTGCAGCACGTGATACAGCTTCAGATGGTAGATTGCGTGTTGTTGCAGTGATTGCTGTGAACGCTTTTGAGTCCAAGTCTTTGACAAAGCGATATAGTCGCATCAACAGAAACTGCACGTGGCGAGGCTCCGTCAGGCCAGCAAATGGCTCTTCCAGGTGGCATCAGTGGGACCGGCACAGTAGCCGATGAGCTGCACCAGAGTGATCTGGAATACAGGCAGATCATTCAGTATATCAGCAAGCGTATTGTTGTGCTGAGCTTGATGCAAAGGGACTTTGCTCACTCCGGCAGCAGCCTCAGCAATCTCGCACTCGCATCACGGACTCGGCTCATCCATCATCCACGTCAGCTGTGTCTTTTCGTGAGTCACGTGAAGATATCTCACCAATCAGATCGATAGAAACATCAATCTGATCAGCGATTGGTCAATATCCGGTTGATTTGCAGGCGGAGCGCGTTGTGGCCGTTCATGATCACGCCTTCATTGAGATCTTCATCAACAACATCAATCGTCATCATCATCATCATCATGCTCGGCAATCGTCACAAACAAGTGGTGGATATCTTTATTAGTGCTAGTGTACAGTACGCATATGCTTCATCTCCAAGTAGTGTGCGTGCTCCATCACATAAGCGCTGAGCTTGATGGGCGGCTTCTTGTCCTTCTGCCACCGCCGTCTCCTCGTCCCGCGAGCTAGCCTTTACGCCGTGGATGCGCCCCAGCAGCGATGATTGCCGCACATAAACAACAGCCACGTCGTGCATTCCAGCTCTCCTCTCCTGCCTGTACCCACACCAGCGCGACCTGACGGCCACATGACGGTTGCAGCAAGCAGCAGCAATCGTGGCGTTCGTGCTGTTCCTGGTGTGTCCGCACTCGCAACACGGCGTGCTGCTCAAACGCCGAAGAAGTCCATGGCGGACGACAACGCTTGGCGGGTGCGAACAGCTGCAGGCTTGGAGTCCTTTGGGTTGATGGTCGGGTCAATGTTGAGGTACGTGTGGGATTGCTGCGAGCGCCGGGCAACCAGCAGGTTCTGCGAGTCTTTCTCCAGACTGCGCATGATGGATGATTCGTGCTTGCGCTTCTCATTTTCCTCGCGCCGCACCGCCTTCTCAATATCGTACTTCTTCTGGTGCATACGATACAGCTCCTTCTCGGCTCGGCGAAGACGTTCCTCGACGATAGCGCGGCGGCGGCTCTCTTCCTCGCAGCGCTTCTCCCACATTACGCATTGCTCCTGCATCATGGCGCGCTCTTGAGCCCAGCGTCTGCAGACAGTTTCCCCTCGTGAGCAACCTGTTCATCCCTCAAGATCAACGACACAGCATATTCCCACCTCTCGTCATCAGCCTTCTGCGCATCCAGTGCGATGCGATCCAGCGCCTCCTGTTCCAATCTGTCCATAAAAGTCAAGTCATCACAGTCAGTCAATCCGCTTCATGTCACCAATCCCGCTAGACATACCTGCGCTCGAGATCTTCATTCACATATTCCAAGTCATTCTGTCGGCGGGCTTGAGCCTCCACGAATCGCTTGGCATCGGCCAGTTCATTCTGCAACCGCTGCACCAACTGGCTGTCCTTGCGGTGCTCGCGCTCAAACAGCGGCACGTTGTCCATGTCCTGCACACGGGAAATCATCCACCGTCAGTCCTTCATCCAGCCGTCAATCCCACTGCCGCCATCGCTCCGTACGTGTGCTCCAAACGCGCTCCCCCAGTTCCCAGCGGCGGCTCCCTTGTCGTGCGCCAGCATGTCCCTCTTTGTCTGTCGTTGCGTGGGCGTCCTCCTCACTCACTCACTCACTTACTCTTCCCTCTCTCCTTCTGCTTCTTCTCTCTCTCTCTCTCTGTGCGTGGCGTGGCGTGGCTTGGCGTGGCGTGGCTCGACGTGGCACTGGCCGTTGCCGTCGCTGTCTCGTGCTGCTTCTTCCCTGCCTTCGGCTCTTATCTCGCCATTGGCAAAAATACAAGTCACTCACCCCACAGACACCACCCCACACCCCGAGCCAGACCCACGCCACCAGCAGACCCGAACCCGCGGGTCGGTCGACCGCCAACCCGTCTCTCGCCAGAGCCAGTCCCACAGTCCGGGTGACAGCGACGGGGTCACGGCTGCACCAGCCGGAGCCGCGCGCGGTCACGTTCTATCGGACGCAGCAACTCCACCTGGCACCGACCGCGTCGGAGCCAGCGCCGACGCCCACAAGCCAGCGGACGGGCGTTGACGTGCGCCATTACGCGCACGCGGCGGCGCCGCGCAGCTTCAAACACATGCGCTCGGTGGATGCGCCACCTCTGCACATTGCTCACTCTCACCACGCGGTTACTGCCGGCTGGACTGGGCTGGGCTGGACTCCATTGCTTCCGCATTGATCGGCACCGAGCGACCACGCTGCACTGATCTGATGCAGTGCCACGGAGTTGCCAGATCGAGCTTCGACGGCCGACAGTTTGATGAGTCTGATGGTGGCTCCAGTGGCTGGGAGCGCTGGAACCTCGGATCAGCTGATCCAAGAACTCAGGTGACGCCCAGGGCCCATGGCGGCTGGTGGACCAATCCGCAAGGAGAGATCTGGGAGCGTTCCGCAGTGACATTAGATGACGGTGGACGATGAATATGCATCGCTCACTCTGTGCGGGAACGTCTGTGACATGCTACACCTGGCTGGATTGCCTAATGCTTGACAGTTCTTGGAGCAGGTGGCGCGCTGACACGATGGCCGGGCTGCCACCATGGCGACGGTGCCGCCCGAGACACACATGGCCATGTGTGCGCACGGCCGCCACCAGCGCCACGCCTTCGCTGCGCTGCTGCGCGTGGCGGTCGCCGCCACACATCTCGCGGCACTTGGGAAAGATGCTGCACATTAAGGTGAGGATGATGAGGCCCTGGTAGTACACCTGGTCCCAGAAGTCTGGACAGCCCGGCACGAGCCATCCGCAATGGCGGCAGCCGCTGGCGTCTTCGGTCGACTCTTCTCCTGGATCGCACTCGAAGCACTTGGTGAGCCCGGTCTGGTCGGCGTACCAGCCATCGGCGCACTTGGTGCATTGCTGCTGGCCGCCTTTGTTGCTGAACGTCCCGAGCGGACATGGCTCGCACACGCGCGAGCCGTTACCAGCCGTGATCTGCGCTGTTCCAGGCGGACACATGACGGTTCGGTGCGAGCGCCACTCGCCAGCAGCAGACACCTGCATCAGTAGGGGCGATGGCACTGACACGTTGCTTGCCAACAGCGAGCGTCGCAGGCAGTCCTGGAACGGCGCAAACATCACGAGCTGACTCACGTTCGTTCTGCTGGCACGTTCGCCGCTGGCCGAGCGCTCCCCCAAGAGCGCAGCCATCGGATTCATGAGCTTGTCCTTCATTTTCATCAGGAATTCTTTGGCTTCCATGATCTGCTTGTGGAACTTGGCCAGCCAGCGCAGTGGTCGACGAGGCTCGTGCTCTACAACTGCTTCGAACGCCACGTCAATGCGGACGCGGTCGTGAGTTGGTGTTAGGGCCTCAAAGTTGACTGCGTGAGGTTGGAACTCGTCGGCGCTGTATTCGAGCAGTGCCTTGGTCCAGCCGCGCTCGATGTCTGCCAGGTGCATGTCGGAAATGTCCGTCCCGATGAGCACCATAGTCGCCATCGGCCACGTGGTGTCGCTGTACACTTCACCGGGCTTGGCCCATTGGCACGCCGTTGCTCCTCGATGACTAGCGATGGACGGTGGTGGACATTTCTCGCAAGCCACGGCTCCGGAGCCGTTGGCCACGTGGTTGATCGGACATGGCGTGGACTGCCACGCCCCAACATCGCCCTCAAATGTTCCTGGTGGTGCGGCGGTGCATTCGGTTGCTCCTTTCGTTGAGCTGAACGTGCCCCTGGCGCACGGCTGGCACGCGCTGGCACCAAACGTGGCGACAAACGTTCCCTCGCGGCATGGCATGCAAATCTTTGTCGTTCCAGCATTAAACCATCCAGGTTCGCATTCGACGATCTGACCATCGCGCCACCCAAAGCCCGGTTTGGGTGTCGTATAGCACTGAGTATTCCCACGTCCCGAGTTGATCGAGTTTGGCGGACACGCGCTGCACTGGAGCTGGGCGCTGGTGCTGGTGTACGTCTGCTCTGGGCATTCCATGCATTGCTGCTCGGTCGTGTTGTGATAGCTCCCTGCAGGGCATGGATAGCATCGTGTGCTACCTGCCAACGGCGCTACGTGACCCACAGGGCAGGGCTTGCAAGCTGTGGCACCGGTAGCGTCCTGGAATTGACGTGGTGGACACTTGAGACACTCAGGTTGTCCAGCAAACGCTGCGAACGTCCCTGGCGCGCACAGAGTGCACTCACTGGCTTTGCTCTGGTTGCTGAACGAGCCTGGTACGCATGAACTGCACGTGGCAGCTCCTGGAACTCTATTGTACTCACCCGGATAGCACGACTGACACTCCGTGGATCCACTGGAGCTTGCGAATGTGCCAACTGGACAGAGCTGACAGTCGATACTTGCGGGGTGACTGGAAAACGATCCGGCTGAGCACGGCCGACAGGACTCGGCGCTGATGTTGGGTGTCACGATGTTGGGAATGGTACCAGCTGGACAAGCCGCGCAGGTGAACTGGGTGCTGGCGTTAGCATACGTGCCACTTGGACAGACCGGACAGAGGCTTGCGGCGCTCTTTGCTGGAATGAAGCCAATGGCGATGGCGGTGCCCGCTGTATTTGTCGCGTTGCGCGGATATGCGCACCAGCACTGCGCTTTCGCCCACCCAGCAGCGATGTAGGGCAGCGGACAGAGGAAGTTGTTGCCAGCAACCAGAGCTTCAGCATCGGGGGCGTCGGTGCTGTCAGACAACGGCAAGTGAGTGGTCAGTTGCATTGATGCAGAACTCCTCGGTGCGTGAAACATTTACATGGCCGGCGGGAGCGAGTAGAGGAGACCAGAGAACGAGTTGTTGGCTGCGTTGCTGCATTCAAACCAACCAAACAGTCAGAGGACGTGTCCCGGTAGCGCAAATGGATCAGATGCTTTGCTTACAACGCCGTGAGATGCGTGAAGTTGGTGATGGGCGGCAATGAGCCGGAAAGGTTGTTGTTCGAGATGTCCCTGCTCATCAGCAATAATGAGGCAACGATGTCAACAGTGATACCGAAGAACAAGGTTGGGAACTTACAGCAAGGTGAGCAAGGAATCCTCGACGGGATCTCGTGGGTCTACTCGCCCCCAATGCCACAGAGTGTCTGGTACCGATCCACTCAGTGCATTGTACGAGAGATTGCTGTGACGCAGGCACGAATTTCAGAGAATACCTCAAAGCTGGTTTCGATGTGTGTGTGCCAACTCACATCTTCTTGATATGTTTCATCGGTGGGATTATTGACAATGAGCCGTTGAAGTTGTTGTTGCTCAGATCACTGAAGCGTCACAGGATATTACGCGCATGAGATCAATCTCACCACATGAACACCACACTTTGGTTTGCACTTACATAAACTCGAGGTCGTTGGCCTGAAACAATTGCGGAGTGAGCTCGAGGTTGAATTTGTTGTTGGATAAATCTCTGTTTAGCAGTCAGCATCAATATCTATCGCAGACAACGGAAACTCTGAGAGCATAGCGTACAGGTAGCGCAGGTTCTTGAGCAATCGGAAGTAGGACATCGTTACTGCGTTCAATTGGTTGTGGCCTAGGTCACTGTCGACGACAAGCAGCAGCAGAGTTGGCACACATTTCCATATCATCATGGGCTCAGCACGTACATCACTTCAAGTTCAACAATCTCCGCCAAAACACTTCCTGCTAAGCCGCTGAGGTTGTTGCCGTGCAGGTTGAGCACGCGCAACGATGTTGCAGCTCCCAACCACGTCGGTACGGGGCCATGAAGCGCTCCACCAGACAAATCTAGGTGCTCCAGCGACCCGATGATGCCCATATTGAAGTCATCAAGGCGGCAATCCAGGTGCTCGTCTGGCAAATGGCTAGTGAGACGAGACGGACGAAGCGAGTGAGAGCTGGCATGTCAGTCCATGTCATAGCAGCAACTTTCTTACATGTGCGTGATTGTTGTAGGGTCGGTCAGTGCGTCGCACCTGATGCCTTGCCACGGCCACAGGAACACGGCTTCGTCGTCTGCCGTTCGGTTTTCCATAAGCACTCGACCCGTGCACGGCTGGGTTTGAATCCCTGGTGGGCATAGGGACTCGGGGTCCGGCTCACCCTGGCCGGTGCACCACGTCTTCATGGCCACCGAACGATTGGTGGCGCAAAACTCGTGCATATCCAACAGCAGCTGCATCTCCCGTGCCATCAACGGATAGGCATTGTCCACAGGCACGAAGGATTCGACAGTGGTGTTGATGAGTCCCGCCTCGACGCGACGCTGCTCTTCGTTGGCTTCTTGGACGAGAGTGAAGAACTCGCTCACTCCTGCCTTGAGTTCGTCGACATCAACGAACGCTGACAGCAAGGTTTCCATCTCGCTCAGGACGGCGATCACGGGCGTCACCGACACCGCGGCGCTCACGAACGCTGCACAAAGGAATCGGTTCCAGCGCATCTCGGCGGTGTTTGCTATGGCGTTGCTGTGCTGTCCTGTCTCGGATCTCGAATCTGGAAAAGTGGCAAGTGAAAACAACTTTGAGGAATCCGCAAACGCGTGTTGATCGGTTTAAGTGGAAAAGTAAACGGGATCGTCGAAGAAAGAGCGCTCTACAATACGCACGTGCAACGGCGGAAAATACTTACGAGCAAGTCGACGGTCAGAGTCGACTTGGGGATACGGCGGTGGAGGCGTGTCACTGGGCAAGGGACACGCATCGTCATTCCCGAGAGCGGGCCTTACGCTGCTTGGTTGCTTGGCACTCGGTGTGCCTGGGCGCGAGTCATCAAAAATGGACTTTCTGGTTCGGTGAGTGCTTTGTTGGTTGGTTTCAGCTCGAACGGCTTCGGCTGTGGCGCTGGACGGGCATGGAAGACCATCTTCTCGCGACGCAATCGACGAATTTTTGCTTCCTCTCGTCGTCGCTCTTCTTCTTCCATTCGCTGTTTGTTCGCTTGTTCCATCGCACGACGCTCTCGCTCTGCGGCATCGAAAGCAGCGCGTTCAGCCGCACGCCGATCAGATGCCAACATTGGTGCCGCGCATCTTGTCAATGGACGAGAACTAGGTTTGAGCTGGAAGGCTCGTGTTGGGTGCTTCTGCTGAAACTCTGGATCGTGAATGGCGGGCATCGGGGTGGCCTTGAATTGTGCTGCCGCACGAAGTTGCTCTTCTTCTTCCAAGCGCTTTTGCTGGAGCTTCTCCAACGCACGTTCGTGCATCCGCTCACTTTCAAGCTGGAATGGAATCACTTCGGTCAAAGGACGACGTGAGCCTTCGAACTTCAGTGGGGCGGCGGTTCGGATAGGCTTGGCTTTGAACTCGCGCTGACGACGCAGCTCCATCTCTTCTTCCTGAAGACGCTTCTGGAACTCTTCCTGGTACTGCTTGTGGCGTGCCAAACCCATCAGTTGTGGTGTGTGCGGAACCACAGGGTGATGAGGTACGTTCTGGTGGCTTGGTGGTGGGCCTTGGTCTCTTGGTGTTCTGCTCCGCAAGCGCGCACGACGCTCACGTTCCCGACGCCCACGCTCAGCCGCCGCTTTTTCTGCAGCCGTCTGGCGCGAGGCACTACGAGCGTGGGTCGCGAAGCGAGGCGAGATCGGCTTCGTCAACGACGGTCTCGATTTGACCCCTGCCTTTGACGAAGGCTTGGATTGCAGGATTCGCCTGTTCAGCGGCTTGGCATGGAATTGCTTCGCCAGCTCTTCTTCATCCGAGTCCACGACTTCAATAGGCTTGCGGTGCGTCGCTGCAAACTGTGCTCGTCGATCAGTGGCAAGATTTGGCGAAATGGGCTGAAGAATGAGATCATGCGCATCAGAACACGAGTAGAAAAAAAAACACACACACACAAAACGACGATGCGACAGCACTCACCTTGGTGAGCCCACCAACCTTCGAGTGAGCATGGTTCACGGGGGACTCCTTCTCTGGCGTTTGGACACGTGGTACGGGGTTACGCACCGCAGCTCGAGCTGCTGTCTGCAAGTGAGGCGACTCAGGCACCTGCCATAATCCGTGGTGTCAGTTCGAGAACTCGATACATGAGGTCACTCACGCGACGTGAGGCGTACCGTTCGTTCCAGGTGGTGTCCGTGGGTGCGCGTTGGCAGTTCGAACTCTCGTGAAACGAGAGTCTCTGGGCGGATGTGCTGGTGTGGCAACTCGTGGTCGCCGTTGCAGTCAAAACCATCGTCATCTTCCTGGTGATGCAAGAAGCAACGATCGCGATGTCCCACTTCCAAGTGCGGAGACATAGGAATCGTGAGCTGCTTGGTCGAGCGCTGGTGCACGTCCGTTGGTGGTCGCTGGGCTTTGGTTCGCTCATGGTACTCCCAGATCTTGAGGCGTTCCACTTCGACGCGCATTTTCTCTTCCTGAAGCAGCTGCAGCTCACGACTAGTGCTGCTCATGCGCGAGAAGTCGCCCTGCAGGTTGCGCGCAGCCTTCTGACTCGTATGCAACTTGGGGCTCCGTGGTCGTGTCGGACGTGGTGGTCGTTGTTCACGCGGCACGGGCTGTCCCTCCATCATCGCGCGCTCACGAGCAGCCTGTTCTGCCTGCAAACGCAGCAGATACGCCTGGGTGGGCTGCATCAACTTGGACGTCTGTCGCTGAGGCGTCGCCGCTCGCAGGAATTGATTGCGTTCCTCGTGTGCACGGCTCACTCGGCGCTCGTGTTGGTCTCGTTCGGCGTACGCCTGGTATTCCGCCGACTCCAGCACCATCGTCTCGCGGCGATACTCGTCATGGCTCTGCAGCACCATGGTTTCACGTCGGTACTCATTGCTGTGGTCTGGTAGCTCCATCGTGTCTCGGCGGTGGTCGTCCTGGTGGTTCTGGTTGCACAGCTCATATTGGCTTTCGTATTGCTGGCGCTCGTCTTCGTTCTCGTGGATTGGAATCATCATCGTCTCGCGACGACGATCGTCCGGAACGACCATTGTGTCTCGGCGATGGTCTGGCGTGGACAGCACCATGGTCTCGTGGCGGGGTTCATCCAGGATCGCCATCGTATCGCGACGGTGCTCTGGTGTGGACAGCAGCATGGTCTCGCGGCGGTCGGCAACGTCGCCATGTGGATCAAGGTCGATCGTGTCGACCGACGCATTGCTCATGGCGTCATCGCCTTCGTACGCCAGCTCTTCTTCGTCGGCCGCGTGCTCGGGCGTCTGCGTGTCGTCCGTGCATTCTTCTTCTTCTTCATCCGCCATCTCGTGATCCTCTGGCTCTGTGTCGCTCTGCTTGACGGGCGTGCGATACTCTTGGAAGCGCTGAGCCGAGAACAATCGCTGCGCTTGATCACGCTGGCGCTGCTCGAACTCAGGCGCCGGAGTGTGGAACGGCGTTGTCACCGCCGACTGATGTGGCTGTGGCTGCGGTGTCTGCCATGCCGCTGGCACTGGCGCAGGCGATGGAGTGGGCTGAGGCTGTGACTGCGCTGGCGTGTGCCACGCTTGAGGCGGCGCGTGGAATGGCGTCTGCTGCGGCCTCGCTGGGCGTTGCGGGGTCTGCAACACGGGCGACTGGTACTGCAGCTGCTGTTGTTGACGCGACGTGTGCATCTGCTGGCTCTGCTGCACGTCGCCATTGCTGCTATTGTTGATAGTGGCATCCGGACTCGCAACACCAGCATTGGCAGCACTGACAGATGCAGTGCTGTCGGCCTTGTTGCCGTCGTAGTCGGCGCACGTCTCGGGGGTGTTGACGGCGCCGCCGTGGTTCTCCTTGTGCAGCTGCTCGTCTTCCATGTCCACGTCGTTCTGCTGCGGCGCTGGCGCTGGCGCTGACACGGGCGTCTCCATCGCGACGCGACTCTTCTGCCTTTGGCGCTGCTGCTCTGAGCCTGCTCTGGTGCTGGTGCTGGTCTGGAATGGATGCGATCGACTCGATCGCCCCGATCGATGGATTTTTGAAATTCAAAATTGGCGATCTTCACCACCCAATCACCCACACAACCTCTGCAGAGGGGTGGTGACATCTCAAGTTAATGTGGGCCACGTCATCTGGCTGACCGCTTCTGAGCATGTGACGGCCACAACTGAAGGTGAAGGATGCGAGCGCAGATGGCGCTGACGAGCGCCGTGCGGCGGATGCTGCGCACTGAACGCGCACTGGTAAGGCAGTCTGCAGGGATGTAATGCATGTCCGGATATTGCTGACGATAGATCTGCAATGGTGATAGCATACTGTGCGTCAGGTCGGCGACGAAGGCACGATCGCGTGCCGCTACTACTTCTACGACCAGCTCGGCCGCAAGCAGTCGCCATGGCACCACATTCCGCTGTATTCGCAATCTCTGGACGAGTCGATCCAGCATCCGCACAGCGCTGGATCCAACATCTTCCATTTCGTCAATGAAATCCCACGCGGGTGAGCTTCCAGCCTCAATTGCAATCGTGGATTGGGCATATGTGCACGGGGAGCTGATGTGTCATTCATTTGCTGTGTGCAGCTCGCGCGCCAAGATGGAGATCGCAGGCGAGGAAGAGTTCAACCCGATCAAGCAGGATGTCAAGAAGGGCGCGCCACGCTTCTACCACAGTCCGTCGCTAGTCAACTATGGCTGCCTGCCTCAGACGTGGGAAGATCCTAATCATATCGATGACAGCACCAAGTATGGCGGTGATAACGATCCAGTCGATGTGGTCGAGATTGGCCGTCACGTCGCGGGCATCGGTGAAGTCTACGCAGTCAAAGTGCTGGGTGTGCTCGGCATGATCGACGACGGCGAGACGGACTGGAAGGTCATTGCCATCAACGTGAATGACCCACTTGCCGAGCACGTGAATGACGTGCGCGACCTCGCCAAGACGGAACTGCACGACATTGTGCCACAGATCCACCGCTGGTTCCGCGACTACAAGATTCCAGACGGCAAGCCACCGAGCGAGTTTGCGTTCAACGGCGAGGCCATGCCACGGGATTTCGCTGTCGACGTCATCCAGCAGACTCACGAGAGCTGGAAGCAGCTCGTTGGCCGAGAAATCAGCACGCCAAACAAGCTCTGGACGAGCAACCAGCCCATCATTTAAGTGCGTGCCTATCCCGAGCCGCAGAGATAGATGAATCCAAACACAAACTGGACCTGCAAATTGCAATGCATTATCGCACCATCTGAGAGGCTTAACTTCCGATGACATCACCATACAGATGAGCCTCGCTTTTCACGAGCACACGACCGCCGGCCTGACCGCGCGGAGGCTTCGGGCAGTTGCCCTGAGCTTTCTGGTGACTCAGAGACGGAGCGTTTGGATGAACGGGCGTGAGACGCAAGGCATCACACCACACAGACGCGGCAGATGCAGGACTGGGCATTGCAAATATCTCTTAAATATACCTCCTGCAAGCGACCTCGCATTTTACGAGCCATCTGGAGTTAACGGGAGCAAAAGCGATCAACTTAAAACTCGTGAATGATCGATTCTCCTTCGGCTGAGGACGGAGCTCGGTCCACGTGCGGATTACCTACGCTCAAGTGAGACAGCGTGTCCACAAGGTTGTAGATCGAACGATCATGAATCCTTGCTGCGTCGCCTCGGCCGGCACTACGAGGAGCTGCGGTCGCTGTGGCTTGTCGACCTCGTCCTCCGAGGTCACTTCGTACGGTCGATGGACTCATCAGGTCCGTGTCGAGCCGTGTGCGATTCGTGGTCGTCGGGTTGCGGGGGGCATCGAGTTCGGTTGCAAATATATCGTTGTCGTTGCCGAAGTCCGGGTCGCTGAATCGCGACGAGTATGGGCTGTGGCGGAGCATCGTCGGGCTGTTCAATGGACGATAATGGCGATGAGTGGCAAACGGCGACGCGAGCCATTCGGCGCTTGGGTCAGCGATAGCACTTGCGGCATCTGCACCTCGCGGGATGAATCGATTCGTGGACTGATTGAGGTTGCTAAACTGGGCGCGGCGTTGGTCGCAGTCGCTTTGTCGGGGCGTCAGCGGAAGCGGTCGAGGGCTAGTCGCTTCCTGACCTTCATCCATTTCGACCTCTCCACCGGCCCATTTCCATCGCTTTTTCGCTTTCAGCGTCAAAATAGTTCGCCCAATCTTCACATGCATCGTTTTGTTCCAATCCAGTTCCAGTGGCTTGCTGAGGAAGAGCATTGAGCCATTGGAGCTTGCGGCATCGTACAAGTGGAATTGATTCTGTGAGACACATACGAAAGGTTAACGACACAGTTCTGACATCTTCACGGTTGCTCTGCAACAGTACTCACGTCCTGATATTTGATCTTGGCGTGAAGCTGCGAGACCGTGCGGTAGCGGAGCGTCATGTTGTTTGTGGTGGGGCGGCCAATCGTCAGTACTTGCTGGTTCTTGGGAAGACTGTAATAACAAAACGACATCAATATGATGAGCCTTGCACAGCCAATGGCACACTTCCAACGTACTTGGCAAAGCTGAGCTGGAAGCGCGTGTTGGTAAGCGCAGTTGATCGGTTTCTCGTCTCGTGTTGGGTCACCACAGCAAATGTCACGTATGGTGGAGGCAGCTTCTTCGCCAGGAGAGAGATGACACGACCATCATCCAATCGAACACTCGTTAGGTACGTCGCCTTGCAGATGCTGCAGACATCCAACCCATCGGTGTTGGTGACGGCGCACACTTTCTGATTTGGGTTGGTGCCATCGGCGTCCAAGTTGTTGTTCCACCGTTGTAGGCACTCCAAGTGCACGTATTTGGTGTCGCCCTTGCAATGACATGGCGCCACCAGAGGGTTCTGATCCGAGTCTTCTTCGCTGTCGTAGCAAATGTAGCAGAAGCGCTTTCCCCGCATGCCCGAGACGCCCGTGGGAGATCGGTTGTCATCACTCTCGGGCTCGCCGTCATCGTGCTGGTTGCCGTGGTCGCCGGCGCGATGGTCTTCTTCTGATTCTCCTTCGTCGGATGTCTCACCTGCACGGAACTGCTCCTTCTTGCCGTCCACTTCATTGCGTTCTTCCGGCGGGTGGAATGTCTGCTGCAGCGGCAAGCTCAGGTAGTGCTCTTTCAGGAACTGATACTCTTCCTCCGTCAACGCTTCCTGTGTTTCTTCGCGATCTGTACGGTTCATCTCACACACGACGAGTCCGACAGAGCCGATGCGCATGAGGTCGCCCACCTGCAGGCTGTGAGGAATGATCGGATACTTCTTGCTGCCGAGCACGCGGCACACGCCCGTGTGGCCCGAAAACCGTTCGATGGACGAGCCACACACAAACTTGCCGATCGAGTCGTCGTACTTGATGGCCAGCGTCGTGGCGCGCGTGTCGTTCAAAATGCATTCCTTCATGCCACCAATACCGCTGCTTGGCTTGTGCTCGTGCTCATCCAGGTCGTCCAGCTGCTGGCCCTCTGCACCCTCGTCCGGCGACGTGCTCGCTCCGGCGCCATCTCGCACACCAAAGTCACGCATATGCAGCGAATGGAAGGCCGCAGCTCCACGTTCGCCGCTGCCGTCACTTCCGGCGCTGTCGCTTCGTCTGAGCGCTGGCGATTCATGACTCGATGGAAAGAACGAGCCGCCTGAGTGGAAATACGGGTATGTGCCGCGCTGTGGTCCATGCAGCACGGCGCCGTCTTCGTCGACCGTGAAGTCGAGCTTGGGCAGCGTGCGCCGCGCACGACTGGTGCTGATGCGCGTGCCGTTGGCGTCGGTCGTCGTGCGCACCTCGCCGGGTGTCGTCGTCTCCGCCTTGATCTCGACGCGCTTGACGCTCTTGAAGCCCATGCTCTTCATACCGGCTCTGTCGAAGTGGATGTGGTGGTGGCGCTGCTGGTGGCCTGAGTGGCCCGGGAGGCCCGAGAGAGGACGCGAATAGGAGGTTCCTGGTGGCCCTGGTGGTGGCCGCAGTGGTCGGTGGCGGCGTCGGTGGCCGCGCCGTGCCTTGGAACTCGGCTTGTGGTGGCGGGGTGTCTGCGTGCGGGCCACTTGGTGCCGCTCGGTGCACTTCCGTCCTGTTCCAGGGTTGGTTTGGTTCCAGCTGCCCGCGGCCCGCGCCGGTAAACTACGGAAAAATCTTCGGGCCACTCCCGGGGCAATCCTTCCACTTTTCCCAGCGCGCGGCGTAAATTACGGCTGACCGGGTTTTCTTTCCCGCGACGATCGACCACGGTCACGTTCTGTCTGCAGCACTTGGCTCCAGACTGGACAGAAGAGAGGGTTCTCACCCACGGCTCCAGAGGAGATGATGTGAGCCATCGATGGAAAGAATGATGAAGAAGCGAAGTTGGCAATTATTAACGACGTGAGTGGTCAGTCAAATAACGGCGATGATCAAGCAGAGGTGGCGCTTGCCGCTGGCTTTGGGCAGCGCAGACTCGCCTTTCCTGGCGCCCATGCTGCCTCTCTGAGCGTGTGAATGACCGTGCGCCTTGGCATTACCTCACACTGTTTCCAGACGTCCCAAAACCAGGCTGCGTGCCACAATGCAGGGGCAACCTGCTAGTAGTGTGGACCACGCTAAATAGAGACAGTGAAACCACTTCCCAGCGTCACTCGCTGATAGTGGCCATGGCGCGGCTAATAATGGCGGTGTGTCGCTTCATGGTCGCGCACATACATGGCCGCGAGTAGGGAAACGACGTGTAGTGAAGCAACAACATCATGCACCGCAGCAAAGGCATCGACCCAGAGCTTTTTGCACCGCCAGAGAGAGCCACACCTCCCAGCAATGGTGGAAGTCGTGGCGGCCTTGGTCTAAACACACCAAGCCCGCAGTTACCTGGGTATGGTGGCATCAAAGGCCCTGGTTATGGCGCGTACGAGCCTCAACATTCGAACCAAGGCTCTGGTGAACACGTGTCGCTTGAACTCGAGCATGTGAGCGGATACACAGGCAAAGGGAAGAACACCATTCATGCGCATCCGTTCGATGCTGAGAGCTACATCGCGTGGTAAGTGGCGGTGGTCCTGCTGAGGTCGATGGACGAAGCTAAGTCTCAGTCAATGCAGCATGGGGGCCGCTGTGATCATTGGAAACGTACACGAGAGTCACAATCAGGAGCTACTGCGCGCACACGATGAAGAGATCAATGTGCTGTGCATGAGTAACTCTGGCGCGTTCGTGGCTTCCGCCCAAATGCCATCGCGCAGGCAACAGGTGCGATGCCACTGATTTTATCTGCTGTTCTAGTTATCGACCCTGAATCACATTGATCTCTCCTGAACAGGAGCGTGGCGCTGCTATTGTTGTTTGGGAGCTATCGTCCCGACGTGAAATGTATGAGCTGCGGGGTTTCCAGCGCCCAGTGCTGCGGATGGCGTTCTCGCCCGACGATCATTTCCTTGCTGCATCCGCAGAAGACTGCCGTGTCATTCTATGGGATATCCGAGTAACCTATCCAGCAATTTGTCAATCATCTCCACAGCTTACTAATTTATCGCTGCTGTGTATGCATAGACGTCGGAAGTGGTGCTGAGCAAGTCTTTTCCTGCCGCGGTGTCGATCATCAACTGGGGTCGCGTGGAAGAAAAGTGCCGTCGCCCTAAGTATACGATGATGTTTGCCTATTCCAGCCAACTCATGATGGGCGAGCTCGCTTACGACATCAGCGGCATGCAGTACAAGCTCGAAGTCATGCCGTTCAACATGCCAAACGTCGGGCTGTCTCGCAGTTACCTGTGTGCCGCCATGACACCAACCAACACCGACGTACTAGCTGGTACTATTGCGGGTGAGCTCGTCATTTTCAACACTGATGCCAGCGTCTACCGAAACACGATTCCCGTTTCTCGAAATGGCGTGCACAGCGTGGTGTCTTGCCGGGCCACGGGATTTGTATACGTTGGTGCGGGAGATGGCGTCCTCAAAAAGCTTGTGGGAAACGAGTCGGACTGGAACCTTGTGGCTCAGGTGCAGCTCGTCGGTGGCATCACGGGTCTTTCTGTCTCACCAAGTGGATCGCATCTGTTTGCTGGCACGTCGGCGGGCAAGATGTATCACATCGTCGCTAATACGCTCGCACCGATCGAGCTTGCCAGCAGTCACTTGGGCTCGGTCACAGGTTGTGCGTTTGGAGATAGCTGCGACGAATTCGCGACCATTTCCGTCGACGGAAGCGTGCGTGTGTGGGATCTCTCGTCGTATCACCTCAAAAGTATGGCGACCGAGACAGTTGGAGGCCTCACGATCGCGTACAGCAAGAAGCAAGCTCATCCGCAGCTCATTACCGGCTGGGCCGATGGTTGGATCCGAGCATACGACACGTCGACTGCCCAACCTCGATGGCACATCGCCAACGCCCACCGTGGCGAAGTGACATCGCTGGCGACGAGCGACAAGTATGTGGTTAGTGGTTCAGCGGATGGCGGTGTAAGCATCTGGTCGATCGTGTCACGTGAGCTCGTGTTACAATTCCACGAGCACAAACGCAGTGTTTCGCAAGTGCTCGTTGACGTGAGCAAGCCCCATTGGGTGCACTCGTGCGGTCAGGACCGAGCCCTTTTCATCTACGATCTCAAAAGCCAACGGCGCATCGTGGCTCAACAAGTACGCGAAGGTGCGTTCAATGGCTGCACGCAGCGACTCGATAGCGAGACCGAGATCATCACTGCAGGCAGCGACGGTAGGATGCTCTTCTGGGACTGCGACGTCGCAGATCCCGTCCAGGTGCTCGTGGATCCCAACCGACTCCGAATCGCGTGCGTGAGCGTATCTCCGTCCGGACGCTTCCTGGCAGCATGCGGCGAGGACTGCGAGGTGAAGCTCTTCGATCTGCGCACGATGCGACTTATGTCCGCGTCCATCGGTCATTCCGAGGCCGTTAACTACCTCTCTTGGAGCCCAGACGAGCGCCAGCTCGTGTCCGTCGGTAGCGACGCTTGCGTGTGCATCTGGAACGTCTACCAGGACGATCAGTAGAACACATCAGCAGCCAGAGGACTAGTATTTATCATCAATAGCATTGCCATGTCATCCTAGCGATCTGTCCACCTTGTGTGTGTGCGTTGAACCGAACGCCGAAAATGTGGTACACACGCTTGAGGTTCAATGGGCGACCATCACTCTGTTGACACAATGGCCGCTTGAAGATCGTCGAAGCAGACCAGACCAGTTCTCTCTTCACATTGCCATTGGAGCTTCGGCAGCACCATGGCCAAACACGTGGCCGACCTCATCATCACCGCTTCGCACGTGATTCCTGTCGTGCCTCGAGGCGTCGTGCTGCGAAACTATGCTATCGTCATCGGGAACGGTCGCATCATGGCAATCCTCCCTCAGAAGGATGCCGTGACGCAGTTCCCAGGCGCTCACGTCCGTGAGCTGCCCAACCACATCGTGTTGCCGGGCTTGGTGAATGCGCACACGCACGCGGCGATGACGCTGCTGCGTGGGCTGTCGGACGACAAGCCGTTGTGTGACTGGTTGGCTGACGACATCTGGCCGGCTGAGCGCAAGTTCGCCGATGAGGACTTTGTTCGGGACGGATGTCTGCACGCGACGGCGGAGATGATCCGCGGTGGCACCACGTGTTGCAATGACATGTATTTTCACACTGCGACGTCTGCCGAGACGTTCGCGCAGGTTGGGATGCGGGCGACGGTCGGTATCATTCGAACTGCTCACGCACCGGAACTGCTGGCAAAGTATCAAGGCCATGAACTCATATCCATGGCAGTGGCTCCACACGCACCGTACACGAAAAGTGAGCAGGTGCTACAGCAGTTCGACGTCATCTCCATGAAGCACAACTTGTCATTTCATACGCACGTGCACGAGACTGTCGCGGAATGCCACGACAGCGAACATCAGATCAAGACGTCCATGAGCTGCCACAAGAGCGACCAAAGGTGCCGTCCGTTGGCTAACTTCAAGCGCCTCGGACTGCTGTCCGAACGACTCATCTGTGTGCACATGACACAACTCACGGACGACGAGATCGACATGGTGGCTGAAGCTAGAACGTCCGTCGTGCACTGCCCAACTTCCAACCTGAAGCTGGGTTCGGGGATCTGCCGTGTCTCGGACCTTCTCGCCAAGGGCATCAACGTGGCCATCGGCACTGACGGCGCTGCCAGCAACAATGGTCTCAATATGTTCGCGGAAATGAAGCTCGCTGCTATTTTGGCCAAAGTGGCCACGATGAAGAGCACGAGTGTACCAGCGATAACCGCGTTGGAGATGGCAACATTGAATGGCGCAAAGGCTCTTGGTCTAAGCAATGAAATCGGATCCATCGAAGTGGGCAAACGCGCCGACCTCACGGCAATCACATGCGATGACATCGAGATGATCCCAATGTACAACGCTATCAGCCACGTCGTCTACGCCGCAGGACGTGAGCTGTAAGTGCTACATGACCCCAGCGTATCCTAACCAATGTGTTGTAGCTGTCTAACCAAACTGCCACATCTTGCAGTGTGTCAGACGTATGGATCAATGGCCAGTGCGTGCTTCGCGATCGCCAGCTCTTGACCATAAACGAGCAGCAGATCAAGGCCATCGCGCGCAAGTGGCAAGACCTAATTCTTGACTTCCACGACCACCTCCAAACCAAACAACCGAGCGACATCCATCAAGACCCAGCGACAGTCTAACGATATCTGTTGCGCTGGCGGAGAGAGAGAGACATGATGAGATAATGATGAATATGGTTCTGATCGTGGTGATGATGGACGCTGCGGTGCAGTGCTGCATGACTGATGGATATCCCCTCGAATGCAATATTCAAGGGTACCGTTTAAATATGCATTTTGAGAATAGATCCGGTATATGGAATATTTGTGAGCCAAGGGCAGAAAGTGACCGCTGCCGCTGCCGCTGCTGCCGCCGCCGCCGCCGCCACCACCGCCACCGCCACCACCGCCACCGTAGTGGCCACTTGCGTGTATTGCGTTGCATTGGCGAGGACGTGATTGACTGTGGAGCATGATCTCGAACACGACGCGCGAGAAGGCCAAGGCCACGAAGGCGTACTTGGAGCAGAAGTACGCGATCATGAAGAAAGAGCGTGAAGAGAGCCGCGAGCGGCGCAACACGCTGGAGCAGCAGATGGAGGCGCTGCGCCTGAACGAGCGCAAGCGCGAGCAATACCGGCAGGAGCTGCGCTCGCAGGAGCTGCAGAGCATGCGGCAGCAGCGCAAGCGCCTGACCGTGCACGACTTCCAGCCACTGGCCGTGATCGGGCGCGGCGCGTTCGGCGAAGTGCGCCTCGTGCGGCAGAAGGACACGGGCGAGGTGTTCGCGCTCAAGTCGATGCTCAAGAGCGCCATGGTGCTCAAGAACCAGGTCGGCCACGTCAAGGCCGAGCGAGACATCCTGGCGCTGGCCGATAATGACAACCAGTGGCTCGTCACGCTCCATTACTCCTTCCAGGACGAGCACCGCCTGTACATGGTAATGGAGTACCTGCCCGGTGGCGACCTCATGGGGCTGCTCATGAAGGACGACACGCTCAGCGAAGAGACGACGCGACTGTACGCAGCCGAGATGGTCATGGCCATCCAGTCGGTGCACGACCTCGGCTACATCCATCGCGACATGAAGCCCGACAACGTGCTCATCGACCCACGCGGCCACCTTAAGCTCACCGACCTCGGGCTGTGCAAGAAGATGGAGACACGCACGGACTTGCTGCCGGTGACGCAGCACTCGGTGGACGAAGCGATGATGGATGCCAACGCCATGGCGGGCGCGGACTCGGCCGAAGCCTCGCGCACGCGACCGTTCTCGCGCAACCGCCAAGTGGCGTTCAGCACGGTCGGCACACCGGACTACATCGCGCCTGAGGTGCTCGCACAGAAGGGCTACGGCAAGGAATGCGACTGGTGGTCGCTCGGTGTCATCTTGTACGAGTGCCTCGTGGGCTACACGCCGTTCTACGCCGACGAACCGATGCAGACTTGCCGCAAAATCATCAACTGGCGCCAGACATTTGCCTTCCCGCCCGAGGCCAAGGCCAAGCTCAGTCCCGAGTGCATGGACTTTGTGCGTCGCCTGGTATGCAACGCTGACAACCGACTCGGCACCAATTCACTCCAGGAGCTCCAGCAGCACCCGTGGTTCCGCGGACTCGACTGGAACAACCTGCGCAATATGCAGTCGCCTTATGTGCCGCCTGGAGGATCCGAGTTCGAAGCCACGCTCGTCCAGTTGCAGAAGACCAGTCCAGAGAGCAATCTGCCGTTGTACAACGAGCTCGTGCGCCGCATCACGGCCAATTTCGATGAATTCCCCGAGTCGTGCGAGCTCATGCCACCGCCGCCACATCCTCACGCAGCACACGGTGCAGTGCCGGCTCCAGCTGCGGGGCACCCACAAACAGGCTTCGGCCCTGATGGACAACCATTGACGTTCAACAAGTTCATTGGCTACACGTACAAACGGAAGCAGAAGGTGCGGTTGGCGCTGGAAGAAGTTGACTTCGATGGCGGTGACAAAGCCAGCCGGATGACACAAGGACAAGGTGACGAAGACGAGCAGACAATGAATCAATAAAATTCCTTGGATGTCACACCAATAGACAAGTGAGGCGGTGAAGGGTTGGCGCTGTTTTCTTGGAGCGACTGGTAGGTCACAATCACCGCTCGTTTGCAGAGTTACTACACCAACCGAAGTCCGACCCGCTCACGCGCATGTCACACCAGCTATGGAGCAATCACCACTGTTATTGGTGCTAGCTGGGTCGATCCCATCACGGCTACTTCGATCCCATCACGGATACCTCGCAACTCATACATTGAGTGAGAACAGTACTAGCAGACTTGAGACCGTGTTTTCCCCAATTTCTACATCATCTGGACAATGGCGTGCTGCGAGCGCGCCTCTCAGCTTCGACCAATCTTGTCGATCGCTATCTTGGGCCACCTACCAGCCAAAATGCAGGCCTGATCTCCCACACACCTGTCTCGACGTAGTGCGGTGCACAAGGAAGCTCAGCTACGCATGCGGCCGCTTGTGTTTTCGCGGCGCTCAGTCCTCGCGCTGTGGTGGCTCATCTTCGTCTTCAATGCTATCAATGCGACCTTCCTCCTGATGCTTTCATTGACGTATCTCAACTTCAAGGACGCGACCGGCGTGCTCAACTTCTTGACCGTAATCTTCTTGTACTCGTCGTCGACCAAGTATCTTGAAGCAAACTACAGAATCATTGGTGCCGGGTACGCCATTCTGGCTGTTCCGTACGTTTATGGTCTCTACCGCATGGTCGTCTCGCTGCTTCGAACGCGCAAGTTCGCGTTCCAATCGATGTCGAGCGCCAATCGCGGGGCTACAAGCTGTGGCATATGCTGCTGCCGCAGTTTGCTTACACTACAGGGGAAACACTTCACAATCTTCCTCACCGTTGTGGAAACGGTCGAAGTCGCCCTTCAAACATGGCAAGCGTATAGAACCAGCAAGTACATCGGCAGTACACGAGTCAATCAGCTCTACGGCATCCTCATCTTTATCAATTGCTGGTCCACAACGATCATTCATTACATCTGGGAGCACAAGCGCCACCATTCCCTCATGGCAAGATTCATCAGCGTGCTCACGGACGTTGTGCTGGACTTCGTGTGGGGCGTCGTGCTACAAGGTGTGCTGTTTTGGCGCTACTGGAGCGTGTACGTGGATCAGTCGAAGATCGGAGACATGCTGCAAGTACCGGAGACGCCGGACCGTGAGCTTCGGCAGATTTTGGTGGTCTCGGTGTCCAATTTCCTGTTTAGTGGGCTTCCGTTTGTGACGACAGCCATCGTTGTTCATCGAGTCCGTTGGATATTGCACTGTTCTCAAGTCAGCTCACACCGCATCGAACTGATATCACCGGGGCCCACGCTTCACCCCACAAGAACTCATGTGGTTAACCCGCAAACACATATTGCTCGACCAACCCGAGTCGTTCATGTTAAACCACGTGAATCCAGTCACACGAGCAGCACACCGCCTGCAAACCGATTGTGGCCTCAATACGCTGGGATCATGATGGTGTGGGGAACCACTGTCCTCATTGTTGCCATCGTTGCGTCCGGAGTGTTTTCAACATCTGAACGCACATACACGAAATGTGTCGACCGTCTCTACCCGTGGTTTATTCTTCGCGAGTCATACGTTGGCCGTGAAATCAACTGCACCGCCCTTGCGATTCAAGGCAACAAAACAGATATCATAACAGTGCTCGACACCATCAACCCCTACTTGCTTGGTAACCTCGCCTTCACCGATTGCCCCGGTCTCGAGATCCCCAGTGCCATCCACAACTTTTCCGGCATCCAGACCATCGCCATCCGACAGAGCACGCTTGTCGAGTGGGACGAGGACGCCGCCATCACGGATGCTGCGTTTCCAGAGCTTCAGTCCATTCAGCTGATTGAATCTCGAGTGCACTGCAAGCCCGTTGGTATGACGACGCATCGGTTCCCATCGTCGTTCGAGTGGCTGCGTATGACGTACACGAACGTGGAGGAGTTTATTCATGATGTAGAAGACGCATGGTGGTCGACGCACTATTTCCACTGTATCGAGTGCGGATTGGCGACGCTGCCACAAGCGCTCAATTTCATCGACGACCTGGTCGACTTGGAGTTGAATGGCAACGCATTGGCGTTCATACCTGCAGTAACCATGCATGGCGAGTCGCAACTCCGATACCTGGTGCTGGCAGAGAATCCGATCGCCAACATGAGCGCAGAGGCTTGGTCGCTGGTGACACAAC
>NSDO01000027.1:0-46253 GCA_002286825.1 Lagenidium giganteum
ATTCGTGCCTCCACCGTCGTTGTTGTTGCCGTCATTGCTGCTGTTGTTGTTATTGATATTGTTGTTGCTACCGTCCGTGCATTCTTCTTGACCGAAGCCTCCCTTGGCATCACCTCTGCCGTCTGCCCCGGTCTTGATCGAGAAGATCTCGACAATGTTGCGGCGTTCATTGAGCACGCCAAGGCTGTACTTGTCAGCGCGCACGAGTTTCTGTGCTGTGTACAGGATCTTGGCCACGACTTCGTGGAACTCGCCGTTGACCGAGATGTCCTTGACCAGTTTCATCACTTCCTCGAGCTGTCCGACCCTCTCGCGTGCGATCACAAGGTGGTGCGTCAGCGGATTCGGCAGTGGCAAGTGCAGCGCGTTACTGCTGGTCGTGGACTGAGGTTGCTGATGGTGATGATGTGACAGCCATGTCGCCGATGACGCGTTCATGGATCCCGACAACACGCCATCCTTGTGCGCGCCAGCCAGCGCCATGAGCTTGGTGTTGCTCTGCGGAACGACCGACTGGCGGTGGTCAGACTTGTACTGCGACAGCTTCTGCTCCACCTCAAAGGTCTTGCCCTTGAGCAGCAGCACGCGGCGGTTGTTCTCTTCAATCTGCTCCGCCAGGCGTCGCTTTTCGTCCGCATGGCTGCGCACTCCGGCGACGACTTGCTTCAGCAGAGACAGCGGCACGTAGACACTCTGCTCTGCGTGCTGCATGACTAACCACGCTGCGCTATCGTATCGGGATCACGCCTTGGGCAATCAATCAGTCACGACGTGGCTTCGTTGCTGTGTGACCCATGTCGACCCCATCCATCGTTCACCCACGAAACGACGCGACAACGCAACGGCTACGAGATACCGGTACAGAAACCGGTCCAACCATGGGATCCGCGGAACCCGTCCGAACGGACGGTCGGGTTCCTCATTGCTTAATTACAAGATAAACTAAGGTCGGTCGGTCGGAAAGATTGCGTCGCATGCCTTCCCTGCCGCCCATGTCCACCGTTGTCACTTGGATTGAGTATGATGCTGTGTGACCAGGCGATCAATGCCGTGGCTGATCGAGCTGTGCCCACTGCTGCTGCTTGATCTCATTTCCAGATTCGCCAGCGCCTGCTCAAAGCTCCAGCGCGTTCTGCATCAACTCATCGATCTCGCTTGACAAGCATCCACCCGCTCACTTGCCACCAACATGTTCACTCGCAACCTCAAGCACCTGGCCTCCCGGCGAGCGCGCGCCATGGCGACGTCCGCTGCGCAGACACGTAAGCAGCCTGGCGCCTTCGTGCTCGGTGTGGCTGGCGCTGCCGTCGTCGGTGGCGTGCTCATGAACGACATGGTGTCGGCGCGCGAGAAGCAGCCAGACATCTCCAAGATCAAGGAGGAGATCGTCGACATCTTCGACAAGGACAACTACATGGGCCCGACGCTTGTGCGTCTCGCGTGGCACTCGGCCGGCACGTACAGCAAGCGCGACGGCAGCGGTGGTTCCACAGGCGGCACCATCCGCTTTGAGCCGGAAATCAACCACGGCGGCAACGCTGGCCTGCACTTGGCTGTAAAGGCCCTTGAGAAGGTGAAGAAGAACCACCCAGAGATCACGTACGCCGATCTGTACGTGCTGGCTGGTGTGACGATGATTGAAGAAATGGGCGGCCCAGCTGTCCCATTCCGTCTTGGCCGACCAGATGCCAAGAGCGGCAAGGAGTGCACGCCAGACGACCGCTTGCCGAACGCCGACATGGGCTCGAAGCCGAAGACCATCAGCCACGTCCGTGACGTGTTCTACCGCATGGGTTTCAACGATCGCGACATTGTCGCGCTGATCGGTGCCCACGCCATCGGCCGCTGCTACCCGTCGCGCAGCGGCTACAGCGGCCCATGGACGAACGCGGAATGGACGTTCTCGAACGAATTCTTCCGTCAGCTGGTCGAGAACAAGTGGACGATCAAGAAGTGGAACGGTCCAGAGCAGTACGAAGACCCAACCGGCGAGCTCATGATGTTGCCAGCCGATATGGCGCTCCTCTGGGACCCAGAATTCCGCAAGTACGTCGAGCTGTACGCCAAGGATGAAGACTTGTGGTTCCGTGACTTCTCCGCCGCGTTCCAGAAGCTGACTGAGAACGGCGTCAAGTTCCCAGAGAAGACTGGCTGGCGCAAGTTCATCTTCTTCGGCCCACGTGGCGACTAGGTTGTATTAGTTCGTTGAAATACCCTTCCACCCCGCATTTTTAAGAGATCCCAATGACCATGGCAGTCAGTCGTTCACAACAACTTGGTGCGTTGCGTTGCTGCCAATAGAATCCAATCAAGAAATGGCCTCACTGTAGCGTTATCGGCCGGTCATGAGACGTCCCCGCATTTCTCACTGGGAGCGCTGCTCATGCCATCGCCCAATGATCACCCGGGGCGCGTGCTGTCCACATGGCATTGCAACAACGTCCCGAAGATACGGACATCTGGCTCCACATTTTCATCCCAGCATCAGGGATTCGGAACTCCCTTATTTTATTCAACGAGGGTCTGGTGTGTCCCTTATGGACGTTTTAAGGGACACTATAATCCCTTTCGTCCCGCATTAGCGCGCCTTGCTTGTGACACAATTCCGGCCCAAGACAAAATGGCGGACACGAGTGGCGCGCCAACGGCGCTGGTCGGTGTGAAGGCGACGTATCGCTTCCGTGGTGAGCAAGTGCACCAATTCCACATCACGCCATCACACAGCGAAGCATCGAACGAGTACACAACGCCGTCGGAAGAAGAGCGTCAGAACCACTCGTATTCGGGAAAGATGGACGGTGGCGTCGACATGCCAGCCCTCAAGTCGACGGGCCCATATGCGCGTCTTGTGACGGCGATCAAGGTAAGACAGAGGCTGCGCCGCTTGTTGCTGGCATCATTATGCGTATGTGTGATAACTGACGATTCAAGTGTGTGGCGTGGAAATCCAACAGCGATCGAAAGAAGAGAGTGAACTGTTCCTGAAGGACAAGGTCGAAGGACCGATCTCAGCTCGACTTTACGAATAAAAGAGCAATCCAAACACACCACGCCACGCCCGGTGGGATCGAACAATTGCACAAGGTGTTTGTCATTACTTCTGCAGTATAGAACACATACTTCTCGGCTGCGCGGACCGCGCGTCGGCGCTTACTCGTCGGCGAAGTCGTCTTCGTCCCACGAAGGCAGTGGCATGTGCTCCAACATGCGATACGATTTGTCGCTTTGCTTGGTGCGCTTACGTGGACGGCGCTTGGTTTCCGGTTTGGTGGTGCGATGGAAAATGCGCTTGAGACTCGGCATGACGGGGGCGGCGTGTGTGCGGAGCTGACGCCGCGAGCGTTGCTCCGACTCAGCAGCAACGTCCTTGTTGATATTTGTTTGGCGTGGCTTCTTGCAGTCGGTGCAGAACCAGGGGACATTCTCTGGTGGAACCGACACGAGGTTGGTGCAGCTACACAGAGAAAGCAATAGAATCAATAACTCTGCCTGTCTGCCTTCTGATGCAGCACGAAACAACTTACGAAAGGTGGAAGGCTGCTGGGCAGCCGTCGCAGCACACCAATTGACCGGCCTGGCCGCATCGGTGACAGCAGTCCTCATTAAGGTCGTTCTGTAAATCCATCGCATCAGCAATGCTTCGGTAAATTCACATCAAACAACATTAGTGCTAGCACTAGATCCAACTTACCAAGTCGCGACTCAGATATTGCTGGCCGTTCTTCGCGTTCTCAATGAAGCGGTAGATGCGATCTGGATCGACATTGCGCGATGATGGAATACGCTTGTTCCACTTCGAGTTACCGTTCGTGAATGCGATGATGTCTGCAATCAAAACGACAGGTGAGACAATCGATCAGTACATAACGACGTTGTCAGTGGCATCTTGGGCATACCAGCATAGAAAGCTGCGCGTGCGTCAAGCAGATTCATGCGCCGTGCTTTGACCTTCTTGGTCGCGCGGCCTTTCATCTCAAAGATCTTCTTTTGCAGCTCATCGCTCCGCCTGCATTCTTTCAGCGTTTTTGTCCAGTCAGACGTGCCACCACACATATAGCTGTGGAGCGTCTTCATTTTGGACAAGTGCTTGCCCGCAAGCACCATCTGATACCAATTTAACTCCCCGTTCTCATCACGAGGTACGAACGAGTTCGAACGTGGGGTGGCGGTGTCCTCCTCAGTCGAGGACGACCACTCGGACGACAGCAGACTCGTGGACGATGATGATTCCGCTGACTCCGGTCGAGGCAAAGCCAGGTTCGTCGCCTCAGGGCCACGCTTCTTGTGGCTGAAAAATAAACGGCGCGTCTTGAAGCCGTACAGATGGAGCCATTCCGTGTCCAGCTATCAAAATTGAGCACTACGCGTTCAGAATAAGCTCGTCGCACAAATCCGGTGATCGAACACACCTGCGCGGTCTTCAGCAGTGCAAGGGAGGACAATGCCACAGGTCGAGTGATCTCGAGCGGTGGTGCATCTTCGGCTTCCTGAACTTTCGTTGCCTTTTGAGGACCAATGACAATCGGCACCTCAGAGCGCTTGAGGCCGATTCTACCCACACACGAGCTGGAGCCGCATTTGCAGACCACAGCTTCACCAAAGTGCGAAAAATTGTAGTCGATCGTGATTTCTTCATTGGGCAGCACGTTGCGGCGAGCAAAGATACCAATACGGATGAGCCCATCGACATTCCTGAGAGGAACAACGGTGAGCAAGTAAAAAAAAAAGCTACCAATGCGTGGGTCCACAACAGCATCTACTGACCATTTCTGTGTCATACAGTTTGGATCACAACTGTGGTTGATGAACCGTGCTTCGTTGCTGCGGTGTCTCGCGTCGATCACGATGTCCTTCTCCAGCTCAAGCATGTAGAAGTGTGTCTGTGTTTCGAACAGCAAGACATGTGAGCATCCCTCCTCCAGATTAAACATCGACCGTGCAGCAACGCACCTCCCCAAGATCGCGACAGTGAATGAGTCGCCGCTCGCACTCCTTGTCGTCGATGACTTCGCCGATGTACTCAATGACGAAATCACCAGCAGCAATATGCTGATCTGCGATCAGACCAAAGCCAGGGCCTGGGATGTATTCCACACGAACTGCCCTGTATCAGAACACGCGTGTGAGCGATATAGAGACCAGATACCAGCATCGAAACATACTTATTTTCACGACGCTGGATGGAGCGGTTGCTGCACAAATTCGGGTCAGGTGCCGAACAAGAGTCCTCCGTGCAGCTGATGAAGAGCATGCGGTTGTGGCAATTCTCGCCGCAGAACATTCGTGAGTCTAAGGGTGAGCGCTCTGGGCTTGGCTCGACATGCTCTTTCGGACGACGGCGACGACTGCCATTGGCATCGTCAACGTTCTTGGCCTTATCTTCCTGTTCTTGCGCACGATAGTCATCGAAGCAGTTGCACTTATGCACCGGCATGTCGGTTACTGGCAAGCGCTTGGACTTGTACACGCACTTGCTGATCTTTCCGTACGGTGGCGGCACACGGACTAACTCTCGCGCCTGTCGGAATCACGCGTCGCACGCAACAACCTGTCAGAGGGTCCACACAAGCAACTACACGATGGAGACAACAACGCACGCACATCGATCGCCTTGATCTCGTCTTCGGAAAACGGCAGTCGGAACGTCGAGGCTGGAACCTTGCGCTCGCCCTTGATCAGCGTCGCGAGCAGCGGATTCATGGCCACAGGTTCCTCCTTCGTCTCCGCCAGCACAGAATCCGTCGCAGGCACTTCCGTCTCCACTTGTGGAGCAACCTGGCGAGTTGGCGTGGTCGTGTTGGGCACTGGTTCCACTGTATCACGCGATCGGGTGCGTGACGACATGCACTGCACCATGGCTGTCTTATCGCGCAGTCGACGCTTGCCAGTGCTGCTCGACTGGTCAAGCGAGTTTTCCACAGCGGCGGCCGTCGGTTGTTCCGTCTTGACAGCATCCGACGCAGCGTGTCCTCGCGACCGCAGACGGCGCGATTCCGCAGCCACTGCCCCAGCCGCGGCCGATTCCTGTTTGATTTCTTGTTTCACAGGCTCGTTGCTTCGAGTGCGCTTGCGACTCGTGGTGGTCGTGCTGCCCGGCGCCGCACCCGCTGCACTCACGAACGCCGCGCCGCGCGGCGGTACAGTCGCTTTCTCCACGACGCCAACCACAGCCATCGCTTCAACCTTGACGGTGCGCGCGACTGCTGCTCGCTGGTGATCCACAGCGCCGTCTCGCGCCAATGGCACCTCTGCCTGGTTGTCTACAAGGTCGATGATCTTGTTGGCCAGCGCGCTGCCGAAGCGCGTCCTGCCGCGCCCACGACACGTCGCTTGGGTCCCAGTCGCGTCTAGGTGCTCTGCAGACGCTGCAGATGCAGCACCGCTGGTGGCGTCGACGCTGCTGTCGGCGGTGACGTTGCCGCGGTTGGAGCTGCTGCGCGAGCGTGTGTGGCGCGTGGCGCGGACTGGCAATTGCGCCATCGCTTGGTCGCTCGCTTGCTCTGCCGGCGTCGCTCGCGTGCTGCCAATTTGCGCGCGCACAGGCGTCAAGCTCCACGGTCGGTCGCGCGACCGACGCGATTCAAAATGGCGCAGCCGGCGCACGCTGATTGGCTGGTGCTGTGCAGGAGCATCAGCGATTGGCTGGAAAAGAGCTTGCAGCGCGGAGGACGTTACCGGTATGTACCGGTTTGTAATCTTTTTGAAATCAGCGGGAGTGAACACGAAGGAGCAGCTCCCTCTCCAAATCGATTCTGGATCGAACATGGGAATGGGTTGTGGATGCCGCCTCTTGACGAACATGCCCACCAAGAAAGACGCAGTATGCGTCAAAGCAAGCTGTTGGGGAGAGGACACAAACACAGAAAACAGGACATGTTGGATGCAGTTAAAAATGCTGCTGTTGCACTGATCCATCGTTGCGGCTGCCAATGGCACGCAAGCTCCCACCTCGATGGTCTCATTCGTGGGCAGCAACATGCAAGAGTTGCTTGATGTACTCGGCGTTGAGGCTGCGGCGCTTCTTGACGGCTTCGTCCTTGTTGTCGTCGTCCTGGACGCGGTAGAGGCACTTGCTGATGAGCACGTCCTGGCGCTTGAGCTGTGCACGAACGTCGGCGGGCACGTCGTCGATGCACACTTCGAGCACATACTTGAAGAAGAACATGACGCTCACGAAGATGGTGAAGTACCAGACCCGGATTTGTGGCTGCGACGTGTTGAAGTAATCGCCCGTGAAGATGATGACACCGCCGTTCGTGCAGACCGAAATGGCCGACATGGCCTGCAGCACTTGGTACCAGTAGCCCATGTTGCACACGTTCTGAGGACGTGGACGACGGGTCTCCTTGAGCAAACGGAACGCGTCCAAGCGGATCTCGAAGTAGTTGTTGATCAATGACAGCAATGGCGCGAACGGGAACGACACGACGAACATCGTCGTGAAGCCAAATTGCAGCACCATCTCGGTGTAGTCGTCGAACGTGCCGCGCCAGCCGTAGTCGGCCAGGAACAGATCTTCTTCAGCGCGCGATCTGGTTGGCTGGTCTTCCTCTTCGCGGAACAAACCAGCAAAGCCAAAGAGCTGATAGCGGCCGTAGACCGCCCAGAAACGTGGGATCAGCACTTCAGTGAAGTTGCCAACGATCAAGCGCGAGCAGTACACGAAGGCCAACAGGTACTCGAGTTCGTGCATGCACGAGCCGTCACAGCCTTCGAGGTCGCTCTTGATGAACGCGACGTAGAAGAGACCGGCGTAGTTGTTGACAAACTGGAAAATGACTGTCTTGATGATGAAATGGTTCTCGTACTCCGTCTGCGTGCGGTGGTTCTCCTGGTCATTGAGCTTGATGGACACGATGTTGTAGATCTTGGTCATGATCGTGATCTGCACGACGTTGGCAAACGCAGCCACCATCGGGCCCACTGGATGACCGAGGATGACAAAGTGCATTGAATTCGGACCCTTAGTCAGGTCGTAGCGAAGCACGAAAATGCCCAACACGAGCCCGAACACAATGCAGATCAGGAACAAGATGACGCACCAGCTGATAGCCAGGCGCTTGAGCTTCTTGGTCGGGTCTTGGTACAGGTAGCCCTTGGTGCCGTCGTAAGGTGACACCATCTTGACGTCTTCCTTGAACTCGGGACGCACGTGCTCTTCCTCCTGGTAGTCAAACGTGCCCCATTCAAAGCTGGCGCGTGCCGTCCAGCGCTTCCACTGCTCCAAGTACGTCGTGGCCCAGATGGTCATGAACGCACCAAAGATCGGCGACAAGAATGGGAAGATCTCGCGCTTCTCGGCGCCACGGAATGCAAAGTTGAGTACGCCCGGAATCAGGCCAATGACTGCCGCGTACGCGAGCCAGCGCGTGTAGTGGCCCAAGTACAGGAAGTAGAGCGCGACCTTGACGCCGAAGTAGTCGCGGATCTCGTCGAAGGGCTGCGACAGCGCCGACGTGCCCCAAACGAGCCAGTTTTCCTTCAGACGCTGTCGTGGGCGCTCTTCGTGGAGCGGGAAGCAATCGACGATGTGACCGTCGCACATGAGCTTCTCAAGATCACAGCGCGCGCCATGGTTGCGGCACGTGATGATGTTGTGGATGATCATCAAGCGCGTCGTGCTGTCAAACACTTCGCCCGCTGGCAGCTTCTTGTTCACGAAGAACTTCTGGAGCTCCTCGTTGCGCATGTACGGCGCATAAATATGCTCATACGGGCCGTAGCCGATGATATCGCGACGATCCGGGATCGGGAACGGGCTGCCTCCATCCACGCCTTCGATCGCCGCGGCGCGCAGCTCGTCCGCATTGAGTAGCACGCGGAGCTTCATGCGTTCTGCTTCGATCTTGAGACGTTCGTTGCTGGCGCGGATCTTGCAGAACGTGACACGTTCGTTGTTCTTAGCGTCCGCCGACACGGACGAGAACAGCTTGGTCTCGAGCCCGGCCGAGTGCAGGCGCAGCACGATCTCGGCGAACGACTCGTGCTGCTTGAACGATCCGCTCTCGCTCTGTTTCGACATGTCCTGCGCGATGGGCTCGTTCTCGGGCGCCGGGAAGATCATGACGAAGTCCCAGCGCGCCTTGTCGGCGGTGTTGTTCATGTCGATCTTGTGCTGCAGCAGCGGCTGTAGCAGCGGCTGGGCTTCCCCGCTCGTGTAGCTGGACATCTTGGTGTCAACCCGTGCCTTGAGCCGAAGCAGCCGCTGACTTGTGACCCCGCGCGATCGATTCGTGACTGCGGCAGCGGCCGCTCATCTCATGCAGCCGGAACCCATGTGCGCTTATCAGTTATGGAACCTGCTTGAAGCCAGCTTTAACCGGTGCTTAACAGGTTTGTGTGGCCACCGTCGATCTGTGACGTGTGACGGGCAACCCACGACAATGCGACAACGTGTGAGTGGGTTCATCATTAACGTGGAGGTCTCATGGTCAGCGATTATGTGCTACACTATGGCGCAGGCAGCTGCTGTTCCTGTGCAGTGACGGCGTCGAGCGTCGCGGCCAGCTCGCGCACAGCGTCGAGGTCGGCAAAGTCGACTTGCGCCTTCTTGAGCACGCCGCGGATGTACAGGCGGCACGAGTACAGCGCCTTCTTGGTGTTTTGCTGCTGGTAGTCCTGCGCCAACCGCACGGCCGCGCGACACAGCTCTTCGACCTTGGCCTTGTCCTGATCCCATCCGCCCGTCTGGAGCGCCCGGCACTGCTTGAGACGGCAGTCCAGGGCCTTCTGAGGACGGCCCACGCCGTCGTTGAAGCGGGCGTACACTTGCCAGATGCGTGGGTGGTTCGTGACGATGGCCGTCACGCGGCCAAACAGCAGCGCCAACTGCTTCTTGTACTGCGACTCGGAGAGTGGTGGGGCCTTGTCCACGGCCTCGGCCGCTTCGTCCAACTCCGCAAGGTCTTCCTCCTCTTCCGCTGCAAACACACCGAGCGCGCTCATGGCCTCGGACTCGTCCGCGGTGTTGTTGGTGTTGTTGCCCGTGCCGGCGGCATCCGCTTGCATCTGCTGCTTGAGCTCCTCTGGGAACACGATCGCTTCGACAAGCCACGCCAGCATCTGATGATCCACGGGCCGCTTGTGCTTGTGGCGCATGTCCAGCAGCTGGTGCATCGCGTAGATAGCCTCGCCGTAGCGCTCCGTCTCGACGGCGCAGATAGCAAAGTTTTCCCACATTTGCCACATGTGACGCTTCTGCTTTAGGGCTTCCTGGAGCACTGAGAAGCCTTCGGCGAACTGGCCGCGCTTCATGTGGACCGAGCCGATGTTGCCCCACGCCTCACCGTGGTCTGGTTCCAGCTGCACCACGCGCGTGAACGACTGCAGCGCCAGCTTCCAGTCAGTCATGCGCATGCCCATGACACCGAGCGTGAACCACGTCTCGGTGTGCATCGGGTTGACCTCAACACACTCCTTGTAGTGCGCAATGGCGGTTGGGTAGTCGCCGTGTTCGAACGCATGACGGCCGAGCGAGCGCTTGGCACGAGCGTAGCGGTGCTTAGAGAACTCCCACGACTTCTCATAGTAGCTCAGGTCGCCCGTGATGTCACCAAGACTGCACCACATGTACGGTGTTGGCGCGATCTCCAGGCGTTCACGCACGAGGTTCTCGGCCTTGGTGGGCTGGTCCAGGATCTGGTAGCATCGCACGACGTCGTCCCACATTTCGAGCTCACGGAAGAGTTCGGCGGCGCTGCCAATGACACTGAGGCCGAAGTAGCGCTCGGCCAGGTCGCGCTTGAGCGCGTAGCGAGGTGGGAATGCCAGCGAGTAGACGAACGCCATTCGTTCGTGGGCAGGCGCAGAGTCTTCAATGGCCTTGAGCGACGACTGCGTGATCGTCAGACGCGTCGTGTGCTGGTCGACCAGAGCCTGCATCTGAAGCACAGCGCGCTGGCGGCGCTTCGATGACTCACATTCGAGCCACGCACGCTCGAGCAAGCCAGTCGAGTAGACCATCCAGTTGTTTGGGTTGGCCAACACACGAGTGATGTACGGCTGCATCTCGTCGTGCGTGAGGCCATCGTTACCGTTGCTGTTCTTGACGTCCAAGCACAGCGCTAGCAAAATCACTTGGTCAATCACCTGCAGGTTGCCCTGCTGCGTCAGGTCCTTGTCGAACGAGATCTTTTCGAGCAGGTAGTTGTCTGGGTCGACCTGGTCCAAGTTGATCGTACGGAACGTTGCCTCGCCCGTTTCGACCAGTCCCTTGATCTTCTCAGCATCGACGGCTTCCACTTCGGTGGCCTCCTCGCCTTCCTTGCGTCCTCCGAACTCAACGTGCGTTGCGTCGGCCGCAGCCTCAGCGTACTGTGATGCCACGGTTTCTTCTGGTGCGTGCTTGGATGCTGCCAACAGCACCATCTGCGCCACACTCTTTTGTTGGAACTTGGTGCGCTTGCCCAGGGAGCCGCTCAGCTGCACCGTGAGGCCACTCACGTCCTTGGCCGTCTCAAAGCTGCGCTTGCCCTGCTTGTTCTTGTCAAAGTAGTTCTGTGCCAGGCCCCACTCCACGTGAGCACGGGCCAGAAGGTACTCGCCCGTCTTCTTGGTCGCAAACAACTCCTGCGTCTGGATGACAGTCAGGAATCCGCGCTTGGCTTCGTGCCACAACGTGTTGGATGGCTCCCTGGTGATCAACAGGCGTTCGTGCGCCGTACACGCACGGGCATTCCACCAGCGCGCTGAAGGAATCATGGCCAGCACTTCCAGCACCTGCTGGTTCTTCAGTCCATTCTTGCCAACAAGCGCTTGGAGCTCGTCGTCCTTGCCAATCTCCTGCACCGACACCGACCAGTTCGAGTACGCAGCATTGCCCACAAAGTGCAACAAGCAACGAGCCAACAGCAACAGCTGTGGGTATTCGCAAATGTTGAATGGACTTTCGCCATCCACCTGCAGTGCCAACAGCACGTCCATGTGGAGCTTCTGGCTGTCGTTCGACGACGTGCCGTAGATGACACGCGCAGCCACATCGTTGATGTCGGACAGGTCCTTGGCTTCGAACGCTGGACCAGTGTAGTTGGCTTGGACGTAGATGTTGAGGAACGCAACACCAGCCAGCAGCATCTCGTACGCGAGCACCAGGCGTTCATCGTCATTCTCATCGACCAGCATTTGTTCCAGAACGTGTGAGACGGCAGTGCACACATGGGCATCTTCGCTCGAGCTTGCCTTCAAAGCGATCAGGTGCTGCAGCAGCTGTGCAATGCGTTCCGAACGAAGCACATCCGCGTAGTGGCCACCGCAGACGAGTTGTGCGAGATCCAGGATGGCGGTGATGCGCGACGTCTTGACAGCAGCAGCTTCGCCACCGTGCGCCGCCAGTTGCTTGCGCGCGTCTTCAATGTATGATGTGTTGGTGTCGAGCACAGCAAGCTCGGACTTGAGCAGCATGTCGCGAACCACGACGTTGTCGTCTTCTTTGGTCGATTCCATGGCGGTCGTGCTCACGCCGCAGAGCGCTTCGAACAGGTCATCGTCGAACATGTTGCTTGTCTGTCTCGGCCAATTCGACACTGTTCGAGATGGCGAAAAGATCCAATCCAACGGATACGATCTAGCGCAATTGATCGTGCAGCTGGACCGCACCTCGTGTACGTCTGGTGCAAATGCAAGCGAGGCAACGACACGAACTTGGCGGTCGTGGCTTGCGCTGCCAGTCGCTTCGTGATTGCGTCAGAACCGCGATGTTCGCCAATCACAGAAACCTGTCAAAGTGCATAACCCTTCTAAAAATGCACTGCCGCCGGAGGGGTAATGGTCCACTCTTTTAGTGCGCTGCTGGGCATTGGGCACAGCGCGGGTCGGTGGCACAGTATGAGCGACCATGAAGAGGAGGCGAGCGCCATGCGGGCGATGACGCCGGCGCAGAAGAAGCTCTTCGAGCTCCGGATGAAGGTCAACGCTGGAAGAAAGGCCAACAAGAAGGTACGTAGTGGTTTGCTAGCGCTTCTTCTCGCCGGAAGTGGCTGAAAACGCGGCTGACCATGCGCAGGAAGTGGCCGCGGAGCACGAACGCATTGTGAATAAAGACAAGAAGCCTCAGCGCAACACAGAAGAACGGAGAAAAGAGGTGCGTTAAATGGTGAATGGATGTGCATTTCTTGTCAACGAATCGCCTGACGGTTGTGCTGATCACGGCGTTGCGTGCAGGATGATCCTCAGAAGAAGGAACAGGCTGTGAAAGCGCACTTGAATGACACAGGTACGTCTCACACTGACCATTGCGTGGGTTACGTAATAAGAATAGATATGGTGCTGATTGTTATGTTTGTTGTCTGGTGAGCAGCGGAGGTCGCGAGCGAGAAAGCCAAGAAAGACGCGAAGAAAGAGAAGCGCAAGGCCGCATTCGGTTGGGACGTCTTTAACCAGGTTAGTATGCTGCACACGCATGTGTAGTGTGGGTGATTGCATGAAGTGAACGGCGAGTGACAAAACATGATTGACGCAGGATTCATTGTACAAAGCGTACAAGAAGCGTTTGGTCAAGCTGCCAACAGCGGTCGAGAGCAACGCTGCAGCAGGATCTGCATCCACAGCGATTGTTACCGCTGCTGGCACCGCGGACGATGAGCTCTCCTACGGCAAGAACGATCACGTTGAGGCAGAAAACCTGGATCGTATGGCCAACGAGCTGGAAGAGCGCATCAAGGACCGCAAGAAGTTCAGTCGCCGCCGCCAGCACTACGAGGGCCAGGACGTCGACTACATCAACGACCAGAACCGCATCTTCAACCGCAAGGCATCACAGGCATTCAACAAGTACACGGTCGAGATCCGCCAGAACCTGGAGCGTGGCACAGCATTGTGATCGCACTTGGAACCAAACTTCCGCCGATATTAATAAATTCTCATTCTGCTGCAACAATCGTCTCGTTGCAACATTTCGTTCAAAATAATCACTAATTCAACATTTCCGGAACAACGGTGGGCCTGGCCCGCGTGCGTCACCATGATTTCCACTCAAACGGTGTGCTTGTTGTTGACGCCGCCATTCATCAAGTTGACATTTGTGTCGTCAGGCGTGTTGGTGTTTGAAGCGCGCGCACGCAGGTGTGGATTTGCACGGGCGCTGGGCCAGCCAAACGCGGAGGAACACAAGATCGTTCGGCTGGGCGGTTGCAGTGGGCCACCTGGGCCACCTACGCAGTCTGGGGGACACGCTGGCTGACTGAATCCTATGAATCAGCCAATGAGATGCCCAGAAACACGTTGGGAGCAGGAGACGGTGCAGCGGCCCAGGTGGCCCACCGTGGGCCACGGTGGGCCACCTGGGCCACTTGTTGAAGGCTCGCAAAACCTCGTCTGCAAGGTTTTTCGGGGTCCTTTGCTTGGCGCTGGTGACGTCGCACGTGCTCTGTGGGCCAAGATGGGTCGCGGCCAAGGTAGCACAACCGCATTTCCATCATTGGACGCACATCGGCAGCCTCCAGCTTCAGCTCAAGCACTTCCAGCAACCACCAGCAGCAATGGCCCCTCTCGGCAGCTCCGCTCCATCCACCACGCCAACCGAAGGCACCTTCGTCGTCAAGGCCGGCCTCGCCAAGATGCTCAAGGGCGGTGTCATCATGGACGTCACCAACGCCGAACAGGCTCGTATTGCTGAAGAAGCCGGCGCCGTCGCTGTCATGGCGTTGGAGCGCATCCCAGCCGACATCCGTGCTGATGGTGGCGTTGCTCGCATGAGCGACCCACAGATGATCGAGGAAATCAAGAAAGCCGTGACCATTCCTGTGATGGCCAAGGTGCGCATTGGCCACTTCGTCGAGGCACAGATCCTCGAAGCGGTCGAGATCGACTTCATCGACGAGAGCGAAGTGTTGACAATGGCTGACGAAGAGAACCACATCAACAAGCACAAGTTCAAGGTGCCATTCGTGTGCGGCTGCCGCAACCTCGGCGAAGCCCTCCGTCGCGTTGCCGAAGGTGCTGCCATGCTCCGCACCAAGGGCGAAGCCGGCACCGGCAACGTCGTTGAAGCCGTGCGCCACGCGCGTTCGGTGCAGCGCGAGATCAAGCGCTTGACCGCCATGGACGAAGATGAGCTCTATGTCGCCGCCAAGGAAATGCAGGCGCCATATGAGCTGGTCAAGCAGGTCGCGGAGACCGGCCGTCTGCCAGTCGTCAACTTCGCCGCCGGCGGTGTTGCCACGCCTGCCGATGCTGCGTTGATGATGCAGCTCGGCATGGACGGCGTGTTCGTCGGCTCGGGCATTTTCAAGAGCGGTGACCCAGCCAAGCGCGCCCGCGCCATGGTGCAGGCCGTGACGCACTTCAACAACCCAAAGATCCTCAAGGAGATCAGCACGGACCTCGGCGAGGCCATGGTCGGCATCCAGGACCTCAAGAAGTCGAACGTCAACTTCCGCGACCGCGAGGGCAAGCTCCACGGCACCTGGTAAACCACCGACGGCGGCAGCGTCTGCGTGTGTTGTGTACTCTCCCTGCCTTTCTTCGGTTCATTTTTGAACGATTTGTTATTACAGAAACCCATATACAGCGATTTTTATCTCCAACCTGCTTGAGTGTTCGTCGTATTTGTCTTGGTACTGCGTCGTTGCGACGAATCGATGCGATGGATCAGCCCGTGGATTTCTTTGTCAGGATTTGGGCACTGCGAGTACTGACGATGGCAACGACGCTACTTTGCTCCATCAATACGTCGTTCAGCGCGCGCTCGCGAGCGTTCGAGAGCACGTCCGAGAGCAGACTTTCGAGCTCTTGCGATTCGGGCACCATGTTGATCGTCGTGCTTCGGAGGAACTCGGCGTTGAGCTGGATCTGCTGCAGACCCGACTTGCTGAACTCGTACATGCGCACGTATTCGCCGTACGCCTTGATGACCATCTTGAGCAGTGCGAGAACGAACCAATCGGCCGTAAACTCAGCCGACGCTTGGAAGATTTGGATTCGCTTGGCGAAGATGCGCTCAATGTCCATCTGCATGCCGACGCCTGACATACTGGTGCCACCACGCGAGCGCAGAGCACCAGTCCGTCGACGGAAATCGCGACTGCCCGTGCGACTGTTAATGCCGCTGGCAAACGCGCTCTGCTCGTCACCCAACGCCAATGCGATCTCACGACCGAATCGGAACGTCGTCTCAATGAGCTGCTCGATTGAGTCTTGAACTGTGCGTGGTTCTTCTTCCAGCTCGCTCCACCCCGGACGCATTGTCTCCATGCCACGAATAACCATCGCGCAAAGCTGGTTGCCATATAACTTGGCCACGTATAGCAGGAGCTCGTTCGACGTCTCGTGCACCACCTGAATCATGTGCGTGACATCAGCACTTCCAGCAGACAATGTTCCGCGTCGCGCACTGGCGGCATGAGTTGGAGAGAACGCCGAGGAAGCAGGAACAGCCGCCGCAGGCGAGTTTGCTGGTAGGCATTCAATCAAAACCTGTAGGCATTCACCGATTCCTTCGATCGACAGCTCACGGCAGACCCAAGCAAGAAACAGTATAAACTGTGGCGTAGGCTCCAGCCACGGTGGCAGAATTTCTTGCTCTTCGTCATCCGCAAAGGCACTCGGAGTGGGCTTCTCAAATGCTCGTCTTGGTTCCGTGTAGAGCAACAGAGACGCGTCAAACCACTTCAAGAAACGATAGAATTGAACCTATCAATGGATGAAGCACAAGGCGAGTTATTCCCAAAATCCTATCGTTCGTCGTCGTTGTGAGACTTACTTGAACAAGGTCGGAGAACACACGGCTCATCTCTTTCAATATTGCTGCGCCTGTCTGAACCAGTGGCTCCATTTGGCGGAGAACTTGTTTCATCATTTCGGTGAAGGTACGTGCGAGCTCTTGAGCTGGTGGATGAACATTTTTCGACACTGAGCTCCCAGTTGGTGCATGGACAAGCTTGTGATGCGCATCACGAAGCAACTCGATTGTTTCGACGCGCAGCTTTCGGAACACAGATTCAATCTGAGCGCGGATGCACGACTCCACCATCTCGATGGCACCGTTCACCAAGCGGCATGGTGGGATGATGCGGTCGACTTCTTTGACATCAGCAACAAACTGCTTGAGCACATACATGAGCATCAAGTACTCCTCTTCGGCTTCTCCAGACGGATTGATATCGTCGTCGTAGTCATTGTCTTGGTAATCTGTTCGCATTTCAGACGGGTTTCCCTGCGCAAAGTACACGTCAATCAGTATCAAATCGACACCAAAGCATCATCAGCACTCACGAATTCACTGTGTGGTCGCCGAAGCTGGATCGAGCACATCCGTAAATACAGGCCAAACGTGTCCTTCGCAAACGTCGCAAAGGCATCGTCCTGGAACGCTGTTGACGACCGCAGACCAGACGTTTTTTCCTTGGCAACTAGCTCTGGCAAGAAGTTTGCTTTGTACACTTCAAACACCTTCGCGATTTTCTTGAGCACGTTATCGTTGATGCGGCGCAAGAAAGCAGCGACGCTCTCGCCTGGGCGTTGATCCTGTCGTTGGTTCGTCATAATGCAAGAATGGAACCCCCAAAACATTCACATTTCTTACCTTGTGTGTGTCGACAAGGCGGTCAAAGTAGATTTGGTGCCAATCCAGAAACTGCTGTCGCATCTCTTCTGTGCAAGCGTCGAGCTGAGTCAAGAGCGTGATGGTCTCACAGATCTACGGCAGACTTGTTCAGTTCATCACTTCTCGCCACTTCTCGTAGAAGTTGTTTACTCACCTGCTCGGACGACACATTCTCATTGCGAAGCCTGTTGCTCAAAATCTCCTCAAGATTCTGGATGATGGCGTCGGCTTCACTTTGAATCGCCTGTGCCACGAGAAACCTGTCAGCCAATCTCAAAGCAACCATTTGAAACATGGAAATGGCACACCTTGAACGACGTGATGTGCTCATATCGGCCCAAAATGCGCCGAGCTAGCAGGAAATACTTGGTCGCATTCGCATACTCCTCTTGCTTCACCGCCCTGAGATCCACATCAATCACACAACGGTTGGACTTCGTTCACAGCAAGCAGAAGCGACAGCTTTCGTACGTGTTGAGTCGCTGCGGCAGGTCGAAGATGAACTCAAGACGCTTAAGCAGTCGCCGCACACCGATCAACTTCTCCACCTGCACGCAACCCGACATCAGCATTCTGCAAAAGCAGCCACGATCAATGCGCCGTTGTCTTTTACTCTGGATCGATGCGGAGCGAGCGCAACGTTGATGCTTTCGCTCTTGTCCGTAATGACGTCCATGCTCTTGACGACCTTCTCCACTTCCGTCTCCATCGTCGCCACGTTGTTCTTCATCTTGCGGATCGTGTCGGTCGCGCTGATGAACTTATTGTAGTTCTCGTACACCAGCATCTGCATGTTCGTGTCCAGCTCCTTGATCTCTCGAATAAGCTGGTCGTCTCGCTTCAGCAGGTCGTTCAATCCCATCGTTTGCAGCATCTCCTGCGTTCGCACACAAACATAGCCATCAATATGGGGCAGCCTCAGGTCCCACTTCACAACGCCATGCACGGACCCGCACGTAGACGTTGGAGTTGAACGCCTGCGAGTCGATGTTGCGCTGACTCTCCTCTTCGCTCTCCTTGTCCTGCATGCCATAGTAGCTGCTCAGGATCTCCTGCATCCGCGCCATGCCATGGTCGTCCTGCATCGCCGTTGCTCCGCTCACTCCGGGTGAGCAATCCTGAGCTTCAAGCGCAAGTGGTCTCCGAGCGCGGGAGAGGTTGCGCGAAGGTTGCGCGAATGTCGCACCGGTCGCGTCAATAATGCGCCGACACAGACAGACACGAGCACCATGGCAAGCACGCCACCGGATGAGCTCCGGCTGCTCAAGGTCTACGACAAAGCCACCGGCGTGTGCGTGTTCTGCAAGCAGTGGAAGTGGGATACTCAGGCGCACGCGGAAGGCGTGGACTCGCTCGTGCAGTCGTTCACGCAGTTTGCCCGTGAAATCGACGGCGGAGGTGCGGTGTGTCCCGTCGTGGCTCCATGATGTATCAATGGCAATGCGTCACTGAACTGACCGACCGGCTGTGGCTGTGGCTGTGGCTGCTGCTGCAGATGTGGTGCAGATCCACTTCCAGGCCAACACGCAGTCGAACAACCTCTTCCGCTCAGACGAGGAACGGCGGCACAATAGCTCGTCTTCCAACTTGATGGCGGTGCGTCTGTGTCACACGCTAGCGTTGCCCTGTGCTCAATCGTGGCAATGCACGAGGCAGGATGCTGACGAACGACTTGTAATACTGTCCGTGCATTGGTTTGTAGCTGGCTCCACCGCCCATCGAGATGTTGTCTCTTAGCGACGAGATGTTCAATGGCGTGCTGTTTCATGACCGGACAACCGAGTCACGCACAGCGGCATTGCGCGTGTTCCTCCAGTGCGTCGTCCAGAAGTTTCAGCGGCATTTACAGGCTGATATCACACAGATCAACGTGCAGCTGCCATTCGAGGATAAGCACAGCAGCACGACCGTGTCCAATGGCACGATGAACAGCAGTGAAAGCAACAGCAGCTCTCAGACACCAGAAGAGGTAGTGTGTTGTTCATGATGGCTCGTCATTTCCGGCATGCATGCTCACATGATCATGTCGCGCACCTGCAGAGCGCACAAGCACGGTTGGAAGCCACCTGTTCTCAGTTACTGAACGACCAGATCTTACCAGCACTGATAAAGAGCCTGGACCAGTAGAAGTCTCAACACCCCAATGCACGACAAACGTTTGTTTTTGTTCCACATACTTAGGTTGTCTACCTGGGTCTCCGCGCTCTTGCCACTGCTTGGCACGCATGGGTGTCTATGGTGCGCTAATCCAGCACGCTCTTCTTCGTCCGAGCCTTGCTGAGCAGCTGCTTGTCGCTGGTGGTGAACCCCCACACTTCGACATGCACACAGACGAATTCCTGGCCATTAACCAGCGGCCGCGAGCTAAACGTCTCACACGCTCCAGTGGAACCCGTACACAAATCATTGTCCTGTAGTTCGCATAGAGAGCACATCATCAGATCATCGGCAATAACCGTGAGGCATCGATCAGCAAACTACAACTCACCAGGTACAGACCAAAGCTGCCGCCGCCACCCATAACAAGCGACTCCTCCGAGCACAACATGAAGTAGCTGTTCCGTCGACTCCACGCGTATTTGACAAAGTTGGAAGCCACGCTCTCTCCTCCACGTTTGTCCGCAAAACTGAATAAGAACGTCTCGCCGTTGCCGTAGTATTGCTGGGCTCGGTGCCATTCGTCCGACGCGAAGCCACCGAAGATGTTGCCGTGATCGTCCTTGATTACCAGCAACGTCGGGCTTTGGTTCTTTGCCAGGATGAGCAACGTATGCAGTGACGACCCGTGTTGCTCCGTGCTATACAAGAGTGACCACCTGCAGAGTTGACACGTCACGGGCATCGCGTGATCGAGGTACGCAACATGCTCGAGCGAGAGAATACTCGACGTGGCCATCAGTTTCCTCTTGTAGTCATCCGGTGAGAACGTGAATGACGGTCGCTTGCCCGCACGCGGTGGTGATGGTGCTCCAAACTTGTGTCCTGGTGTGCTATTCGCCTGAGCCTGCTCTTCAGCGACTTCGGCTTCTTCGCACGAACGCTTCCACATCTCTTCCCATTCTTGGCGCATGTCCTCGACGGAGCTCGGAGACTTTTTCAGCAGCTCATCCAGCTTGGCTTCAGTGTCGCAAAACGCTCGTGTAAATGAAGCTTCGTCTGGATGGAGAGAGCTCCAAATCTGGTCAAAAATCTCGGACACGAGCACAAACAGCTTGAAGAAATATGCTTCTTCGTTAAATAACTCCCAGAACGGCTCCACTGAGAGAGCAACGATGTTGATGCTCGGTTGCTCTGGCAGAGGGCTGTTCGAACATAAATCCCAAGTCAATCGGCGAGTTGGTTTCAATCATCACCCACTGGTGTACTTACATCAGCTTCAGCATGTTGAGCAAGGAGTTGCAGATTGCCGACGACACAAGTCCAGCGTCATACGACGAGCGGGCTGTCGGTAAAGCGCGCTGGTACAAGCGCTCGAGTACTTGTGAATCCTGCTTGATCATGTACGCGACTGATCGAAGCAACAACACACCGCCGTTGTCGAAATTGCTGAGAACGGTTGGCCGATTGAAGCCGTGGCTTTTCCACGCAGCGAGCGTCTTTTCGTCGAACAACTGCTCCACGGATAGGATAAATGAGTTGGTTGGAGTTCCTTTGGCACGGAGTCCAGCTGTCGACATCATACTCTGTCTTCGAAGTCCGACATTCTCAAATGTGAGCTCCTCGACTGACAACGTCGTTGGGTGAGGAGCCGTGCTCGGACGAGCGATCTCTTCCGCCGACCGATCAACCAAAGGTGGTTGTGGAAGATCGGAGTACTCTTCTGGACTCGATTGGCCCTCATTTTGACTGCCCTCGTCGTCTTGCGAGTGATCGAGCACCAATTGTTGGACTTCATGCTGTGGTTGTGGCGAAGACGGTGCTGGCAACGGTGGCAACGCATTGGCTCCCACTGCGTCAGTGTTGTCGACACTGTTGTTCCCCGATATGTAAGCAGCTGGGTTTGCTTTCTGTTCAACGTGCTGCGTGAACGCCTTCGAAATTTCTTCCAGTTGCTGGCGATCCGACAAGAAGTTGACTTGAGGCTTCATTTTCGCGAGATGGTTAATTGACGACAGTGCTTCTTTCTTGGTTTCCAGGCGTTCCAGCGCATCAGAGACCTCGAGTCGCACGTCTTTGAATATCACCTCTTGGTGCTTGATCATGCGTTCAATTACCTGTGCCCCCACAGCTGCATACCGTAGGTCTTGATGCTGTGTGTGACTGCTGCGACGTTGACCATTCGGCAAAACGACGGCCTGCTCGGCCTTGAACGCAATCACTGGGGCCAGAATAGTCGACGCAGACACGAAGTCCAAGCCGTTGGTGTCGCTGTGCTCGGGCAGCTGCAGGTAAAACATCAATCCAATGAGCTTCTCGAGAACATATTTGTAGTACACGGGCAGCTCATGCACCAAGCACGCGATGTTGCGAACACTGGCCTCTTCGTCCTTGATGCGACCCGCTGCAACAAACGCGTCGTACTTGTCGTGAGTGAGCAGTGGCTCCGGCAAGTTCTTGAAGAAGTCCATGAGCAACGCTCCGGCGGCGTGAGGATCGAGGTCTTCAGGCACTGCTCCATGGGTCTCCACAAACTCGCGCAGCTGGCTGATGTGAACGTTGAGCACCGTAGCACGGAAAAGTCGCAGTGTGTCTGGGTTGTCCACAATGATGTCGATGCAATCTTGGACGATGTTGGGCACTGCCAGCACCGGGTCTATGAGCGCGAACCGACTGTGATACGGGTTCTTGGATAGGTACGCGAGACTGACACCAAAGACATGTTGCCATGGCTTGATTCCCTTGTTGCGATGAGGGAAGATCATCGACGACACTTCCACGAAGTCCTCATCCGGCGTCAGTGGTGTCACAGGATCACTGACACTGGAAGGCCGTTCTACTGATGGCGGTCCTGGTTGTGGCTCTGCTGCCGCTTCCGTTCCGTTCGTTGCGCCCGGTTTGTTGTTGCCATCGGTCGCGTCAGCGACGATTGGAATCATCGGAACTTCCTTTGTTTCGGACAATCGGAAGGGATCGTCATTAATTTGAATACAGAAGCGCACACTGCGGATGTCGACCACCATCTGCAGAAACAGCTCCAGTACTTCGGCGCAGCGCACCAGCGCCCAGTCCTCGTAACTAGACCACACAACTTGCTCGCATGTGATCGAAAAGATAATCTATCGGCAAACGACATGATGTTAGGCGTTGCATCAGCCACGTACTGGCGATAGCGACAAACGTACCATCAGCGTTGACTCGAGTGTGCTGTTGTTGAGCGCCGTCTTGAGCCAGCATCGGGCCTTTCCAGCGTCCGACTGATTCACCAACCGAGGCTCTCGTTGTCAGCTACAGCATGCGATGGCGTCACATCTCAAATCCACAGCGGACTCACCTCCGACAGCAAAGCAGATGTTTGCACAGCTTCCACCAGGGACGGCTCGTCAACGACCAGCGAGCTTGAGTACAACACGTTCCACCACGAGACATCGCTGTCATTTTGATGGCGTAGACCGAGCCTCAAGCACTGTTCCAGCGCCGTACCTATCCACACACACACGCACGCACCAGTCAGCTCCGCTTGCATATCAAACCAACGAACTTCCAATGAGCACGCACAAAGGTCATGCACAACCAGGTCGTCCTCCGTCAGCACGACTTCGTTCTTCGTGGCAATCGGAGCCGCGCACTCTGCCACCGCAGCGGTGGTGTCGGCGGCATTGCTCACGTCATTGTCCTTCTTTTCCTGTGTATCTTCCGGCAGCGCCCGCAATGTGTACAGTGCCAGCACATCCAGCGATGCCTTCTTCAAGTGTGTCTGCACATCCATCCATCCATCCATCCATCCATCCATCCGCACAACGCTGAGTCCTGGTACTGCGCGCTACGCAAGCCCTGCTGGACTTTCCTATCTAATATTCTCCACAAATCCGCACCAGAGCATCGAACCTCCGCTTGAGGTGGTCGTCCTCCTTGTCTTCCAAACGCGTGGCAATCCAGCTGGTGATCTTGCCCAGCATCCCCGCTTGCCCCGCTGCGCCCACGCGCGTGCCTCTCCTGCTCGTTCACACACCCTTCTTCCTCGTGCCTCGATGCGTCACTCGGTCGCCACCGCCGCCGCCGCCGCCGCCGTCGTTGAACGACCGAACGTCCCAGCCAAGTCACGCTCGGCGTGCGTGTCTTTATTTGATGCCGAAGCTGCGCAAAGAGACGTTTCGCGCTTCGCACCGCGAAACCCCATCTACCCATTCACCCACGTTATCAAAATTGGGTCAGTACATTCACACAACACGCGTGAACATAGATCCTACGCATAGACACACCACCCTAAACCAACGAGAAACGGGTTTTGGGTGGGATCAGAATAACCACCCAAATAACCACCCAACTGTTTTGGCTACACGCCTGCGCGAAGCAGCTGGTCGGCACGAAGCGAACGTGAGCGCTCAGCGGCACATTGTCAGTGGTTTGTTGCTTGGCCGGAACCGCTCGCTGGCGACAAGCCCAGCGAGGAGAGAGAGAGCGTTGTGGGGGTGTTCTCAGTGCTCATCGTTCTGACTGGTCTCTTGCACCAACCAGGTTTGGAACCCTGGAACTGCACGTTCTTTCCGTGCTGCTGCCCCTGTTTTATTCAAACGCCACCTGTGTTTTAAACGCTGCCGGACTTCAAATTGCTGTGAAAGGCAACGGAACGTTTCGGAAATGGGCGGGAAACTCGAACATTTGAAACCACGCGGATTGGCGCCCAACAAGCGAGCCACCTGCGTGAACAGCCGAGCGGAGCACCCTGATGGCGCCGACGCCCGCGACGCCCGCGGCACCGCTGCGAACTCGCCACCAACGCAATGCGATGGTGGACCGCGTGAACGTGCTGACGACGCCCGACGTGCCGGGCGGCACAGGCGCACCCCGCGCCGCGTTACAACCGCGCACGCCCGTCGCGCAGGCGCCACCGCGGTTCATGGTGTCGCCACGCATGAACAAGGCGCTGTTCCAGGACCTGGACAGCAGCGACGATGACGACGAAGAAGAGAATAATGAGGCGGAAAAAGAAAACCGGCCGCTGTACCGGCGGCGGCGCGGGATGCTGCACGTGCACACAGGCAAGCACCACCCGTTCCAGCACCAGCATTATGGCCGCCGACGCGGATCTTATGATCCGATTGAGTCACCTTTGGCGCTGGAAAAGCGTAGTCCAGTGGTCATTCGACTAGCCGCGGCGTTCCCGGACGTGTGCTCGCCCGTGATCCCATCGACGTCGCCCAACACGTTGAAAACGCCGCGGAGGTCGTATTATCCGATGCCCAAGCTTGATGATGATACCGACATGTCGAACTGCAGCACAGTGTCGACAGCATCGCCGTGGAATAGTCCGACGTTGACGAGTACGAGCGACGTCAGCACGCTCAGCCTGGGACTGAAGAGCCCTGCGCAGCAGTTTTGTCCGCCAACGCCCAACAAGCTCAATCGATCCTTCCACTTGACACCATGTACGTTCGCCTTCACCACTGCATCAGTCAGCGGTGTAGCGACTGTGCTGATTGCGGGTACCGTGGTTGTGTAGCACGACAAGAATTTTTGGGACGAAGAGAACTACTCGTCGACTTGTCAGGATCTCAAGATACGCAGAGCTGTCCATCGTTTGAGGATTTCGAAATCGTGCGATGGCTTGGGGCTGGTGTGTCTGCCCAGGTGTTTGAGGTGCGTCTTCTCCACCATTGCGTGTTTTTGATCTGCTTCTCACGATCGTTTGCCGACAGGTTCGATCAACAATGGACGTGAAAATGTTTGCCGTGAAAAAATCCAAGCATGCGCTACGGAGCGAGAGAGAGAGGTAAAAGCGAGACTTTATCTCGTCGTGTTTCGCTAGACCATAAGACTGACTGATGGTATGGATTCTAGGGAAATGTTGATGCAGGAGATAGTGATAGTCGAGAAACTGGTTCGAGCCAATTGCCAATTTGATCACATCGTCCGATACCACCAGGCATGGCAAGAGAATGGTGCGTGAAGGATCGTAGTTCACGTATGCAGTGCCAGTACTTCTCACCAACACCAAAATACCTTACAGGCTTCTTCTACCTGCAAACTGAGCTGTGCGCGGGAGGAAATCTGAAGGATTTTTTAACAGAGCATCGGGATGCCGCTTTACCAGAGGACTGTCTGTGGACAATCATGAAGAACATTGCTGATGGACTGGCGGTGCTGCACTCCCAATCAATCGTGCATCTGGATATCAAACCAGACAACATCTTCATCACCCAACAAGGAGAGCTGAAGATCGGAGACTTCGGTATGGCAACGGAACTTTCCAGTCCCAACACCAGGACTGCAGATTTGGAAGGCGATGCCATGTATCTGGCAAAGGAGCTGCTGAACAGTAACGAACGACATCCATCGGCCGACATTTTCTGCTTGGGTGCGCTGCACAGCAAACATTAGCGTTGTTGGCGGTATCGATTACTGACTTGATATGTTGGGCGACGGAACAGGTATCACCATGCTGGAGATAGCGGCAGCGATTTCACTTCCATCATCTGGAGAGCAGTGGCAAGATTTGAGGCAAGGCAGACTTCCTCAGTTGCGACAAGAGTACTCAAGCGACTTGGATCATGCCATTAAGATGGTAAGACTGAGCCAGGACGTAGTTTGTGGAGATGTCGACGTTGATGCTAATGCTATCTTGTTTCCTATAGATGATGCATCCGGAGCCTTCACAGCGACCATCAGCAGCAGCAATTATTGGGCACCCTCGAGTGCAAGCAGCTACTGGTCCATCGCATACGATCGCAGAATACGTCCGCCGACAGCAGCTGAATTTTTCTCAAGAAAGACTCGACTCATCCCGATCGTCCGCAACCAATTTACAAACTCCACGAAAACCAAGGCTCTCATTTTCCTGGGACTAAGCTTGTTGGTCTCAATAGATACTTGTTGAGTCAGGTGACGGTGGGTAGTCATTTTTGAAGCTGCGTTGCATTCACTTTAGGAAAGTATCGTGTACACTACAAATCCGACGAAGCCGTCGTGAAAATTGTGGTCAACATCAAAAGTTAATATAGCGAAGTAGTATAGTGAAATTCCCAAGCAGATGCGACGAGTTTGGTCGATGAGTCGATTTGATTGTTATCCCACGTGCAAGCGATCCAGAGTCCAGAGTGACGCTGTCAGACACAGACGCGGCCAGCGGCCGTGGTTGCTGGTCGAGTGAAGTGCAGAACATTAGTACACGACCTGACACATGCAACAGCGTTCGTTGTCCATCAGCACGCCTGCTGTGAAGCCGACATCGACGAGGCATTTCTCACCGATCCGGGAGGGATTTCACCGTTCTCTTGGTCGTGAATCATGCAGAGGCTCACCACTTCGAGGCGCTTGCCCTGCACAGTGCCAAGTAACTGCTGACCACGGAAAGTACTGGAGGTTCCGTGTCCCTTGCGCACCAGCGACTCGGCACTCATCGTAAAATTGCGCTTGCTGTGATGGCCCATGACATGAGCATGATGCATATCTTCACGGAGATTCCGCATTCTCTGCGTTTCGCTGGAGCATTCAATTTTAAAAATGTCAGTGCAAGTAAGTCCACACCGCGGACGATTTCGCGACGTACGTCTTTCTGTGGTTTTCGTTGGCACGCATGGTAATGTATCGCTTCTCCATCAGTTTTTCGTCCATTTCGGTCAATTCCTCCCTTTGCTTTTCAAGCAGCAAAGCGCGCTTCGTGTCTTTGAACTTTTCAAAATTCTACAGGCACGCATTCTCAGTCATCTGGCATGCAATAAAGTCAAGGTCAAGGCCAAGTTCGAATCGGTCGCACCGCCTTGTGTCGAGCACGCTCATCTCTTTCCATCGCATCCGCGCGCACGAATACGTTCTTTGCATCCTCGAACAAACGTAGTCTTGCTAAATTCTTCTCAGTGTCTTTGAGCTCCAGTAACAGCTTGGAGAATTTGATGCGAGGGACTGGCAGCCGTCGCAAGAAATCCTCTAATTGTTCCAACTCGACAGCGTGGGTCTTTTGCAAATCCCGTCTCTTGTTTTCGATGTCCTCCTCGCATTGGGCCGTTCTGTTGCCACAAAACAAGCCGCTTCGTTGCCGCGCAAGCTTTGTGCCTCGTTGGAACTGATCTGACTCTTGATGCTGACGCCGAAGTTCGTATCTCCCCTGCATTTCCACGAATTCCTTCTTCATCAAGCGCAGTCGATCGCGAAGCATTATTGCTTTGTCATATTTCTTCCCGTGACTCGACAACTCGCGCAGCAGATCGTCCAGTTCCCCGCGGATCTTCTTAAAAATGCGACATTGGTCGTGTTTGTCAATAATGTCTTCGGCCGAATACCCGAACACGGCAAATACATCCACAAGGTTCTTGAGTTCCATCGGGTTCTTCTTGGACGATGGTGGTGCTTTCGGATCCAGCACCGTCAGCTGCTCCATCTTCATGATTGCGAACTGCAAGTCATCTCGCAGCTACAATGTATTGTCCATCAGGCACAGGCAGATGCACACCAACGGTGTTGCTCACTGCCCATGATCATACCTGTTGCTTTTGCTCTTCGTCCATGCTGCTTCAAACTAAAGCGGTGCGCGCGAGCACGCGCACGCGCACTGCACAGCGTCCCGGCTGCAGCCCATACGTCGAGGGAGCACACCCAGCGTCTGAAATTTAGCTCTTACAACATCTGAGGAGGTATAATTGCGTTCTTATCCTGCGTTGTCCCTCTGAGCATGCACTACCACCCTGAATAGTTATTGGCGCCGACGGGCGTTAGACTGCGAAGGAGAATGAGCGGAAGCTTGGCGTCGTGTGTGATGATGAGAGGAAGCTTCGAGGTGATGCGTTGCTGCTGTGCGGAGCCACATCCAAGCAATCCTGGACCAGTTCTGCTGCTAGCCTTGCCAACGATGCCAGTGCACTGTACTCGAGCTTGGAGAGCGTTTGCCGAGGTTTGACGTCGAGGGCGTATAGCGTTGCCAAAACCGTTCCATTGCGATCTTTGGCAGGGAAGCCCGCGCAGAAGCGCACGACGGCGCCTTCAACTTGCGGCAATTGACGCATCCGGGAATCGGTCACTGGGTTCTTGACGACAAAGGGATGGTCGCTGTGAGGCACTTCGCGTTTGGAGCGAGTGAAATCGTTCCAGCGGACGTGATATGCGCATCCTGGTGCCTGGTGTGAAGCGATGATTGTGTGTCCCATCGAAGATTTGAGCGCGACGAATGTGATGGGGCAACCAGTGCGCTGTGACGCGACCTCGCAAATCGTAGCAAGCGCCGAGCTATCAATCGCTGGTTGGGGACGGCGCTTGGTTTGCCGCGACATACCGTCGTCGGAACGCGAAGTGCTTGGGTTCGTGACGCTGAACGATCTTGTTGTGCCACTTGTGGACTGCAGAACGGTTCGCGCGACACTGCTTCTTCTGCTCACGTAAGCATGCAACGACGGCGATTCCGTTCCGCATCGAACCGGGCTTCTGGGATCTTGTGCTTCGCGCACAGCTTGTTTGATGGCCTTGAATGCTTGCGCACGAGTTTCGCGGTCAGCACCAAAAAGATCCTCGGCCAGTAATTGTTCTGACTTCTTGGAGAAGAAACTGTGTTGGCTAGATGCGAGGTCATCGTCCTTATTTCGTGGTGGGCCTTCATCCAACCCTGCAGCAGTGATTCGGCTAGCACTGAGCCCAGACGGATCAAACTTGGGCGCGTGTTCAAACAAGCAGTTCTCGACGCGCGCTATGCAGCCAAAGCAAATCCGATTCTTCTGAATCACACCCGGGATAGCTTCCACGTCGTATTTGCCGGAGCACTCTCGACACGTGAGGTGCCCACACAACTGGCAGTAGAAATCTTTGCGGAAAAGACCGAAGTGTTTCTGGCAGATCGAGCAATCACTTTCCAGGATGTTGTCTCGATCGATGGGGAAGTACACAAAGCGTTGATGACCCAACCGCCTCCTGCGAATGATGCGTTCGAACTTGCGGGCTGCTCTTGCCAGCAGCATCACCGTCTTCCTGGCGTCCATGTTAGCTATAGCGCGCGTGTCGATATTGCCGTGCTTGAAGCGCAATTCGCTTGAACGATCATCATCAGACGCGCAGTTGACGTAGGCGAAGACCACGACGCGCGTGGAATAGCCGCTGATGTGACCGTAATAGCTTTTGAAGTGGTAGCCGACCCCAATGTGGTCGACGCCATTTTGTAGAGCGGAACATTGACTGCGCATGATCAACTGATCATGCGCTGGTAGTGGCAGCGTCTTCATGACGTACACCGCTTCGTCGTCCATGAGCGAGCGCCGGCTATAGGTGGCGAAACACAGCTTTTGAGGCCGGTTGAGCGTGGTTGTAAGACGCGCCGTGTGCCGCGGTCGCAGCGACGCCGACTTGACCGAGATCCACCCAGGCTGGACATACTCGAAGAATCCTTCTTGCTCAGACGTGAGGTCGTTGTCACCCACGACATTCCAGATTCGATCACCTTTGTCCAGCGACTTGGAAAACAGCAAGTCTCCGCGCTGGTACGACGCCCCCCACACGGCCGTCATCGCCGCGTCATGGTGCGCCGCTTCATCCGAGAAGATGACATCCATCACTTCGTTCACGTGGCACTTGATATCGCATTCTGCCAGCACGGCATACGACATGGATGTGTCCGGCCAACTGCTTCCCGCGGGCTGGTCCGTGAGCGTCTGCATGGGCTGGTACTCCTTGATCACGATGCCATCCTTCTTCGGGTGCCGGATCCATCCAGATCCTTGCCGTGGCTCCGTTGACTGCTGCATCGCCAAGCGCAGTTGTGGCAGCACACCGACTGCATGCAGGTAGATGTCCTTGTCCGTCAACACTTCCTCGCGTGCATCGGGTTGCTGCAGGATGAGCCCTTGATCCATGGACATGCGAACGCAGCGGGGGCTTCGGAGTGCGGGAGGCGGCAGATTGGCGACTGAGCGCCATTCCCTTCCAACCCTCGTGGTCTCTCGTCATCGCTGCAACCTGTTGCCGCAGCCACATGCACGCGACATCGGTTGACACCATAGAGACGGACGGCAAGTCCGCATCAAGCCTCCAGGTCACGCCAGCCGGCAACCTAATGGCTACTGCCATCAATTCAGCCAATCAGCGCGCCGCGACCTGAAGTCCAAAGGCTTGACACCTTGACGCAAGGAGTGCACTCACATGGCGCCAGAGATCTTCCAGTCTTTCAGAATGGAATTGGTGACTGGGGTCATCAATCCAACCACACGTCACACATTCACGCAGACGGAAGTTGGCCCTGAGATGTCTGTCACCAGCGAGATACAGAGCAGACCGACGTGGACGTACTCAGTATTAATACTCCTTCGGGGATATCATCAGAAGCGCGGGGCAAGCCCACATGATCTAAAGTGGCATCCATCCCCATAGTGGATATAGAGTACGTATCGATGGAATAGAAGAAGATTGGAGTATGGGGGCCAAAAGCAATGGGGTTATTTCAATTCTACACTAACCAAAACAGACCGACTGTGGTCTACGTGCACACATGCAAGCCAGCATGACAGGCAGGCAAGTTGTGTGCCCGAGGCGCCATTGTGGCAGCAAATAAAGCGAAACAAACACGAAGCACGTGCTGCTCACCGCGCAGCTAGCTAGCTGGCGCGCAGTTTACAACTCGTCGTGGTCATCATCGTCATCATCCTCATCGTCGGCACCTGGGGCACCGCCGGCGGCCTGGTAGACCTTCGACATGATTGGGTTGACAATCTTCTCGACTTCCTTCTGCTTAGCCTCGAAGTCTTCCTTGTCCGAGTCCTGGTTGTCCTCGAGCCAGTCCATGGCATCCTGCACGGCCTTCATCACGGTGTCCTTGTCATCCTCCTCGATCTTGTCGGCGAGCTTGTCCTCGACATTGTTCTTGAGGTTGTACAGGTAGCCTTCCAGACCGTTGCGGCCATCAATGCGGTCCTTGATCTTCTTGTCCTCATCAGCATACTCCTCGGCTTCCGAGACCATGCGGTCGATTTCTTCCTTCGACAAACGGCCCTTTTCGGCGGTAATGGTGATCTTTTCAGCCTTGCCCGTGCCCTTATCCTCGGCGGCGACCTGCAAGATACCATTGGCATCGATTTCAAAGGTCACTTCAATCTGAGGCACGCCACGTGGAGCTGGTGGAAGACCGGTAAGCTCGAACTTGCCGAGCAGACGGTTGTCCTTGGTCATGGCACGTTCACCTTCGAACACCTGGATCAACACAGCAGGCTGGTTGTCCTGGTAGGTCGAGAAGGTCTGCGACTTCTTGGTTGGGATGACAGTGTTACGGTTGATGAGCTTGGTCATAACACCGCCGACGGTCTCAATACCCTGCGAGAGAGGGACGACATCGATCAAGAGCACGTCCTTGTTCAAGTCATCCTGTTCACCGCCAAGGATACCACCCTGGACGGCAGCACCATAGGCAACGGCCTCATCTGGGTTCACACCGCGCGATGGTTCCTTGCCGTTGAAGTAGTCCTTGATCAGCTGCTGCACCTTTGGAATACGGGTCGAGCCGCCGACAAGCACGATCTCATCGACTTCCGACTTCTTCAAGCCAGCATCCTTCATCACACGTTCAACTGGGCCAAGAGTCTTCTTGAACAAGTCTTCGTTGAGCTTCTCGAAACGAGCGCGGCTCAACGACTCGGTGAAGTCCTCACCATCGAGGAGCGATTCAATTTCAAGACGGGCCTGGGCCTGGGTCGACAGAGCACGCTTAACACGCTCGGCCTCACGACGCAGCTTCTGCAGGGCACGCTTGTCCTTGCCGATGTCAACCGACTTGTCCTTCTTCCACTTCTTGATGAAGTACTGCATGATACGCTGATCGAAATCTTCGCCACCCAAGTGAGTATCACCGTTGGTGGCCAACACCTCGAACACGCCACCATCGATGGCCAACAAGGTCACATCGAAGGTACCGCCACCGAGATCGAAGACCAAGACGTTCTTCTCGCCCTGGGCCTTCTTGTCAATGCCGTAGGCAATGGCAGCAGCCGTTGGCTCGTTGATGATACGCTGGACGGTCAAACCAGCAATGGTACCGGCATCCTTGGTAGCCTGACGCTGGGCATCGTTGAAGTAAGCTGGCACAGTCACGACGGCATCGAACACATCGCGGCCGATGTAGCCCTCGGCAATCTGCTTCATCTTGCTGAGCACCATGGCCGACACTTCTTCTGGCGAGAACTGCTTCTTGTCGCCCTTGATCGTGACCTGGATGAATGGCTTGCCATCCTTGTTGACGATCTCGTATGGCAGCAACTTCTTATCGGCCTGGACCGACTTGTCGTTGTACTGACGACCAATAAGACGCTTGACATCGAACAAGGTCTTCTCTGGGTTGATCGTAGCCTGGTTCTTGGCACCATCACCGATCAAACGCTCATCCTGGCTGTCCCAAGCCACATACGATGGCGTGATACGGTTGCCCTGGTCGTTGGCAATGATTTCGACCTTCTTGTCCTTGTAGATACCGACGCAGCTGTAGGTGGTGCCAAGATCGATACCGATCACAGGGCCCTTAGGAGCGTCTTCGGCCACGGCCACGCCAGCGAGCACGATGGCCGCTGCCGCCAAATACTTGAGCACGTTCATTCTTCTTCCTCTGGCTTGCAGAGTCGACAGGAGGGGTCTTGTCGCGTCGCCGCAAAAAGGGGAATGGCTCCCCCCTCATGAAGTGGCGGCATGCACCACACAAGATGCAACCGGGGGCATAGTGAAACCAAGTCATGTCCGGCCACGATTTGATGCCCTTCTAGAAGGTATTGACTTGAGTTCTGTATAGTATACAAAATTCAATACAGTCTGGAAGATCTGCCACGCGTTGCAATTGCGCGAGTGCCAGCAAAGCGCATCGTTCCGTGATTCTTCGACTAAGTACGGCAACCTCCACGTCACCATTGTGGCATCGACATTTACGCCAGAAGAACTTGCCGAAACGACGTGGCAGCTGTTGGGCAACCAACGGTCGCACCTGATCGCGCGTGTTCGAGAAGCATCGTGGCGTGCACCAAAAGCGCACACGTGGCCCGATGAGGCCGTGTGTAAGTGTGTAAGGGCCGCCGTTGTGCGCTGACAAGAAAGGCCGATGAAGAGTGTTGCTTCGCCGGCCAGCGGCGGTGTCCTTTGCGGAGCGCGCGTTGTCGTTGCTCCAGTTTGACGTGGTGTGTTCGCCGATCTCTCCTCATGCGCTCTCGAAGGAAGTTGCTGTCATGAACACGCTAGCTTTTGGACCACGCGATTGGACTGGAACAAGGTGCTCGCACTTGGTAGATGACTCGGATTTACTGACGCGACGACGCGAGAATTGTGAAGCGTTCTCATCAGGAACCGGGAAGTGAATCACCAGATTCACCTCAACACTTTCCGAAGCTAGTGGCCAGACAGGAGAGAGGTCGTTTCGTTGCACAAGAGCGAGTCTGCGAAGGGTTACCTCAGAGCATTCGTCATTGCGATATATCGAATCGCTCTGTGAATAGCACTGTTAAGTTGGTCATTCCCAAAGCGTTGGTGGTTTGCCACAGTCACTCCTGTCACATCGTCGCTTTGACCCACGTTGCCCCCCCCCCCCCCCCCCCCCCCCCCCCCCCCCCCCCCCCCCCCCCCATATATGAAACACGAATGCCGTAGCCGTGCCACCCACAATATCCACGAAGCAATCGAACTTGATCATCTTCATCATCACACTAATGAAAAATCGATGTTCACCCATTCCATCGCAAGTATTTGTGCAGTCACGCGTGGAACTGGCTCATTGCACGAATCAGTGCAACTGACACATTATTATGCGACAGCGAGTGAACGACTTTGTTGGTCCTTTGAGCGTATTCGAAGTGTCGATCATCTAGACAGATAACATCGTTCAACAAGGCATTGAATATGTCTCCGCAACTAGCCCTAGTAATTGACCATCACATGTGGTTACGATTCGGTACCAGCTCTCCCATGAAAAGATGAAGCAGGATCACTGTGGAAGCAAACGATAGCAATTCGTGACAAAGAAGAAGAACTCGCTTTCTAAGTCATTTTTTGCCCTGACAATTATTCGATGAATGCATACACCAAGAAATGGCATCGCCATGCAAACTCATGCAAATAGCTTGAGTTCCTGCCCACTTTAGCTGTTCCAAGCACCTTTCGCGCAACAACTATTCGCACCAACGTGTTCGTGCAGCAGATTGACGATGTTTTTTGTGAAGACAACGTTTGCCGTCGTGCTGCCGACATCCGCATTGACATTGTCCGCGATTCCGTTGAGTGCGATGTCAAAAGTGGCATTCTAATATCACTTGGATGAATGGGGAGGGGGCAGCACTGACAACACAGCACGACGGCAATGTTTTGCTTTCACATCCAGCTGGATGTCAACCACACATATCACAGCGGATGAGATCACAGCGACATGGTCGAACACTTCCAACAGAGAGGGATCCCCACACAATATAACCATCACTCTGACGAAAAATGACACGGCGCGAGAGTGATGATCGTGTGTTTCCGTTTCAGTTTCTCCCCTCTAAAAACCGAACGATGTCATCAACAACGCTGTCAGTCAGTCTCACAGTGGCGCGCTGATAATCCATCACCACCATGGAGGTCGTCGTGCTGGGCTGCGGGCCTTCGTCGTCCGTGCCGTCCATCCGTTGCCTGCTCACGCGCTCGTGCCACATCTGCACAGAAGCGCATGAGAATCCGCACTCCAAGAACCGCCGTTTGAATCCGAGCATCCTGGTCAAGCTCGTCGACGCCAACAAGAGCATTCTCATTGACTGCGGCAAGACATTCCGCGAGTCGGTGCTACGTGTTTTCCCTCAGATCAACGTCGATGCTGTGGATGCCATCGTGCTGACACATGGCCATGCCGATGCGTGCCTGGGGCTGGACGATCTTCGTGAAGTGCAGCCGTACGAAGAACGCTTCGATCCGGTCACGAACGAGAGCCTCAAGGTCCCACCAGCTGCGCTCGTCGTGCACTGCTGCCCCAACACGAAGAAGGACGTCGAAGAAAAGTTTGCTTACTTGATCGAGAAGCCAGCCCCGCCTGCTCCAAGCGGCGCGCCTGTGGCTTTCCGCTGGATCGCTCAGCTGCGACTTCAAGTGTTCGAAGCCTTCGCTTCGTTTGGCGTCTGCAACGATCGCATCAAGTTTACACCATTGCCTGTCATCCATGGCGCAGATTACACGTCTTTTGGATTTGAGTTCGGTGCTGAGTTTGGTGCCCGCTTCGTGTATATCTCGGACGTGAGCGAGGTGACAGACGTAACGCGTGCGTACCTTACGGATGCCAGTCGGCCTGCGATCGACGTGCTGTTGATAGACGCCTTGTATGTGGAGAAGTACCATAGCACTCACATGAACCTCCAAGCAGTGCTTCAGGAAATCCGTATCATTCGCCCGAAGCGCACGGTGCTCACAGGCATGAGTCACGATTTTGATTATTACAAAACCAATGTCGAGCTCCAGCAGTATGAGGCACAGGAAGGGCTTGTGGTCGAGATGGCATTCGACGGAATGCGCATGGCTTTCCCTTCTGCTGACACGACAGCTTAACATTTGTTCTCAGCCCCAGGACAGCGTCGACGAAAACATAGATCTAAAAAACGCAATCCGTTGAATCTTTAAGCCGACGTCGAGTCTTTATCGTCATCTGCTGCGACGAACAGTCCAGATTCCTGCATGAGACCCTCGAAATATTCCAGACTCAAGCACGCATTGGACGCTGCAGCGGGATTCTTCGCCGTTGGAGGGTACAGACGACGGAAACACTTGATGATGTACGGGAGGAACTCCTTCTGGATCACCTAGAGAACCACACCGTACCCAACGATTAACCTGGTGCGATCCCAGCGACAACATTCAAAAACCTTGCATACCTTGATCATTTCGCGGATAGCGTCCGTCAATGCCTCGACACGTGGGTTCCTGGTCTGGGCGTGATCACTTTCCCGTTTCAACGAAATTCGGTTGTCTTCGCAGAATTCTGCAACGCAAAGCAGCATTGTGCACAGAACACTCTGAAAGCGCTTTGCCAAACGAACATGAAGTGACGAGATCGTGCACAGGCGTAGTTCGTTGAGAGACGAAAGCAACGCGTTGGTGAACTCGGCCAGCAATGGGAATGACATCAATGAGCGTGGAGGGGAGTAATCTTCTTCGCTCTTCGTCAACAGTAACGAGTTGGATGAACCAAGACTGTAAGCGGTAGCCATGCTGCCATTGGAGCTGCGATAAGAAGCGATGACAATGGGCGTGATTTGGTTTTGAGAGTTGTTTCCACCACCTCGAGCTGCACTTAAAGCGTGAGCGTTCAGTCCTTCTTGGAAGTCTCGACAAGCGTTGCGCCAGTTCTGTGACAACAGATCAAAGACATGGTCTTCGAAATACACTGCGAGAATCGCCCGAAAATCAACACCAACACGGCCCAGTGATCCACCAAAGAACAAGCTTTGCTCCAGGATCGTGGCAAGAGAACTGAAGTCATCGATCTTCGGAAGTTGTCTGTGTAAACGCCACAATATCAGTCTTAAGTTCGAGATAGGTCGAATTCAGCAGTCGTACTTCATCAGGATCTGGATGAACTCGGCAACGGTCGCAGTTGCCCAATGGCAAAGGGGAGGATCGACTTGACCATCGATATTCTGGCAAAAATGAAAATCTACTTAATACCAAGCTCTTTGCATGACAGTCAAAGTTTACTACTACTCACCTCGCTCCCAAAGATCGCGGAGTACTGGGTAATCATGTCGAACCAGCTGGTTCGCTTCACATCGATGACTTGAATGGTCTGAGGAAGGCATACACAGGGATCAATCAGCAACAGCCATCCCAGGACAGCAACCGTGTCCTTTTGTCTGCGTACATATTGATAAGGATCCGCGTGAGAGATACCGCGGGTCAATGACGACAACCACACGTTTCTGCAGGCCAAAAACTCCTCCTTTAACTTCTTCTCGTAGTCCGCAGAGCTAACGTCGAGAGCCTCTGGCTGGCTCGGGTCCCACGACAGCGAGTCCAAGCGTCGAAGATAGCCAACAATTCTTACACACAACGCCAGTTGCAGGTCCTCGCGGAGTTTCTGCAGCAACTTCTCGCGCAGAACCTTCACCATCTGGCTCACCTCCCGAATCTGACATCAAGCAACGCATCATCAGTCATCAAACACGCGGTACGAACACGATTAAATCGATCTGCATCCCACCAGAGTAGCAATGATGAAGTTTGGCGTCGCATCCGTCCGTTCTTGCTTGAAGAGTTCGTTGCTGAACTGAATGACGTCGAGGGCCGAGTCAAACAACTCATTGTGAATGCAGGCTTCCAAAAGCTGGGGGATCTCCAGCAGCTCAGTCAGCTGAGAATACAAACAAACAAGTGCATTAGTTCAAGGTAGCAGAGCGTCGAGTCTGCCACAGACAGCGATTCCTTCCGGACCTGCAAGTAGTGCTCGAACACGAACTGGATGTCACCGTGCTTGGTCACGACATCAGCAATCTCCCTCTGAAAGCGCCCACAGTGCTCCTTCAGCTCCGGAAGATAGTTCATGATGTCATTCGTTTGGTCTTTCAGTTGACCAAGCTGTGGCGCAGCAGCAAACATCCACAAATGAGCATTATTTGGTCAGGGGGAGGCAGCAGCGCACACCTACGTCATCTTTGACAATCGCTGAGCATTGGTTACTTCGGATAAACATGTGATAATTCGCCATCACAAGGTTGCGCAGCTCTTCTGCAGTGTTATCCGCCTGGTGCTGGAGCCGCCATGGCTCTTTCTTGAGCTCCTCGAGCGAGCATGTCTTGAAGGACGGTGCTGTCGCCATCGTGCTTGGTGTCGATCTGCGCTTTGGACCTGGCTGTACCCTCACTCTTCCTTCAAATACGAATAGTTTTTCGAAGCCACCGATAATATGAATATATATTTGGTTACAAGTTCAATTTTGGTGGACAAAGCAGGCGGCGACGAATATCGAACAGCAAGGGTGGGAGGGTCGGTTGTGGACTCAGTTGATCGCTCATGGCTGATGTGTTCCTTTTAACAATTTACGGGTCTCTACCATGAATACAGGCGCCAAGCTAGGCAAATAAATAAGTTCAGGCTAATGGAGCTCAGTTCCAGAGTTCCGAGAAGTTCTCGGTCGGGATGGAGCGGGATGCGCGAAGAATGAGCATTTCTTCACGGACCGGAGCGTGGATGTCGGTAATCGATCGGTCCATTTCTTCGGCGGGCACCACGATCACATCGTCCGAGAAACGCACGCTGCGCTTGCGCTCGGTTGGTGTTGCGAGCATGCCGAGGATGGCGTTGGCTTGTTCCACGACGACCTTGCGACGCTGTCGGCAGACGCTTTCAGTCGCCTTCTCAATTTTCTCGAGCACATTCAAAGCGCGGTCCCAGTGGTTCTGCATGACGAGGCCCATGGCATGCTGTCTGGAGTTTTGCAGGAACATGAGCGCGTAGCGCACGCTGTCACATCCCTTCACCGAAGGCCATGCCACTTCATTCGTGGTCGTGACCTGTGTTGCGACTGGCGTTTCTACTGGTTCTTCCTGCACGGGCATTGGCAGCGACGGTGGTGCAAGCTGCACGACATCGGCAGCCGAGCGCGGCGAGCTGTTGAGCTGGTGCTTGGAGGCTTTGCACAGGCTTTCGTCGAGGCTGCTGATGCTGTTGGTGCGCATGCGCTTGATGAGCATTTGCTGAGCCAGTTGACGACGCACTGGCATGACGCACGGAGAGCTCATGGTCATTCAGACGGCTGTTTGGTTACACGCAGCTGCTGCTGTGGGCGTGAGTATGGCTGTGTGAGCACTGGCACGCAAGTTGGAGACTGGAACGACCAGCGTGCTTGGTGCTGTGCAGCGCAGTTAGTTGTACACGAGGCAGTGGATTCTGTGGGGCGTCTCCTCGTTTACGTGCCGGCATGGATTGAGCGTGCCACGCCCAGCGGCCAGTTGCAAACAATCCATCGCGCGCTCACTTGGCGCCAGCAGAGTCGCACCCACGTGCCCCGAACCCGCGGGCGCATCCCCCGTGGCTTGGCGCCCAGAATCCTCTGGTTCAAAAATACTGGCGCTCTGGGACAGCGCTTGTGTGGCCCAGCCACGCACTGCCCAACATGACTGCCCAGGGCTAGGACGTGGGGCGCCACCTGAGCCAAACGGGGGTCAATAATCCAGCAAAAATCCGGGGCCCCAGTCCCCCAAACGCCCCCAGTTGTATCAAGTTGGTTTGTTGCAGCGATGAGTGATGAATTGAACTTTGCTGTGGGCCCCACACAGCGCGGGTGAAGGTCGAACTTCTTTCTCCCCAAGCCAGCGTGGCGGTTTTGGGGGCAACGTGTCGACCAGTAGGTGGCCGTATTGGATTTGATGACAAGAACCTAATCTGGTGGCCACCTACCACCCACAACTGCATTCAAGAAAATGCCCGACAAATGTGTCATGTGCCGCACCGCATGGGGGATGATCAGACGGCGATTGTGATGAGAGATTTGAGAGATTGCTGTCAGGTGGTCAAGTGGTGGATCACGATCACGCTGTGACCCAATCATCCGGTTCGCGGCCATGAGGCACGACTTCCCAGCTGGTTGGAGACAATGTGGCCCGCACAATGGTGTTGCAAACCACATGCGAAGCGCTGACCAAGGTGCGGCTTCAACGCCATGATCTGTGGTGTCTGCAAAAGCCTCCCATCCGTGGCTTCAACAAACGCGCGTTGGGACCAGCTCCTTGCCCAGTCCTTGGAGATGGCAGCTTCTGCGCCGTGCGTCACAGACGACAAACCGACAACTCGCGAAGCGCTCGCAAGATCCATGTGGCCGCCACATGGTGCGCTCCCAATCACGCCTTGGCGATGACTGGTGGACACTTGGTCCGAATGCTCGTCAGGTCCATGCAGTTTGACCACGAACCCATTCCACATGAGGGACTTGCGAAGCAACCCATTCGAGGTAACAAGTTCTCTGGCTGATGGCGACTCGACATGAGGTTCGGATCACGAATCGCGCACACACTCGCGCCTCCCCAGTGGCCAGACAAGGCATCCTGAACAACAAGCAAGGGATGGCGATTGAGAACGTCAATTACAGTAAGCCCGTTCTTCACCGCCGTGATCATCCGTGACCATGCCTTGATCAACAACGCACAGCGCCATATATGTGCCGATGCGCTGGTCATTCATTATTTATACCGATGGACTTGTTCGGAAACAACGTCGGAAACAACGTTGCCTTGGCGGAGACAATCGCAACGCGCTAGCCATTCATTGCGTCGCCATCTTGGCATCTTTTGGTGCGTCCTGAAGACAGGATTCGCGAGGATGCGCCCTCTGCGATACTTTGGTTGTGCAGCGCATTGCTTGCATGTTCGACCTTCGACGGTGCGAGATGGGTGTCCCATCGCAAAATGTGTGCGCAGAGTCGCAAGTGTAGGTTCACCACGACTGGCGTGGCCGCGCATGTTTCGCCTGTGTCGCACACCGGCCAGCAATACATAATTCATTGAAAAAGATAATATTTCAAAAACCAACGCCAACTTCTCACGCTTGATTGGACAAAATGGCCGAATGCACCGAGATCGTGAAATGATGCCGCAGTGACTGCTGTTCAAGCAATATGCTGTGCTCGCTGCGTGCTGCCTTGCTTGTTGCTTGCTCTGCGGCTGCCTTTGAAGGCCTCTCAATCCACGGGTGCGTCGAGAATTAGGCACAGGCTCGAGACCACCTCGCGTTGGTTGGCCCGTTTCCAACAGTTGGATGCACCCATGATGTGCAATCCAAGTGCTCGCTGCTTCTGGCGCTTGCTTGGGATGTGATGACGCAAATACGTTCGAGCAGCGGGCGTGAACCTCCATGAGACCCGGAAATGATGTTGCCACAAGCAGCATCGCTGGGTCAGAGATGACTGTCTTGCTGTGGAACCGGATTGCAGGGAGCTGGTTGGTGGGCAGTGCCCACCGGGCACGCAAGCCGATGAAGCGTCAACCACAGCAACGAGATAGCAGCCTCCACCCCTATCGCTACTTGCACACATTTTACGGTACGTACACGTGCATGCATTATATGACGGTAGCTCTTCTTCCCAATCTCTGAGGTCTTCATCTTGTATCCCAGGTAGTAGAGCCTGGTCTGAGCCGGAATGTTGCCAGCTCAATGAGACGGATCTGGCCATTGCGCTGACGTCATGGTTGACGAGACACCTCTTTCCAGAAAAGAGCAAGCAATTTGCTGGACAGCGAGCACCACTGGAACGATGGTCGGTTAACCAATAACTGGCCATCGTGTTCCCCACGCTTGTCATTGACCAAGACCGTAGCAGCAATCCGCCAGGACGAAAATTCGCGGCAACAATGCTGGGTTGGCTCCACATCAACCAGTTGGTCCACGACTCACCACGCACTGTTCTGATTGTTCTGCATCCTTGCCGGCATGTTCCTCGGTCACAAAGCTGGGTTTCCTGCAAGCGGATTGCGCACCGCTGGTGTTTTCGGCCGCGTCCCTTGCGAGTTCTATCCAATACAACTGGACACCGTCGCACTAGGCACCTACCTGTACAAGGCGGGTTTCCCGAAACTAGTATGCCCGAGATACTACGGGCCACAATATCTCAGACACCTCGTATTCCACGTGGTTTACGTGGGGCGGCTTTTCTCTTTCTTCGAGTTGACCAATCGAGCGCTGTCGCCACGCACGTACGGAATGGTAGCCTTCTCGTGATGCTCGCCCACGAGTCGCTCCAAGTCGGCCTTGTAGTGCTCGAAGTTCGCTTCCAATGAGTCTGCGAACACGCGCAGTTGCTTGATCAGCGTAGCCAGTGGCAGCCAAATGGGCCGCAAGACGTAGTTGATAAAGTTCATCTGTACGGTCACGCGCGTCTTCATTTGATGGAGGTTGGTCATGAACGAGTCAACAGGGACTTTCATCTCAGTCTCGCTCTTGGCTTGGTTCTGAAACTCTGTAAGCACCCGCATGCCCCAACGAATGGCTTGATCGTACGGCAGTGCTTGGCCCGACAAATCGGAGGCATGGAGCAAGATTGCCATGAGCACATACTTCTTCTCTGGCAAGTGGCGCATGGATAGTCCTTCCAACGCCTTGCACTTTTCAAAGTGCTTGGACATATCGGTCGCGAGGATGCAGTGAATGATCAAGCGGCGCACTTTGAGGAAGTTATCGCGCTGCAAGTTTTCCAGGATATTGGCTGATTGGTGACTGAGGATGATGAATGTGACGCGGCAGTGGTGGCGCTCGAGCACGGCGTCGTCGTTGTGTGTCAGCGCCATCTGACTGAGCGACTTGACTTCGAAATCATTGTTGTTTCCAGGGTGATCGATATCTGCAGACACAAGAACGAAGAGTGAGACCCCTGTTGTCAACCAGATACTCAAATCAACCAAGCACAGATGTACCGTGGCACAATGCTGCGACCAGCATGGTGAAGATATCGACACTCGAGAAGTATGCGCTGCATTCGCGACGTATCATCGTATACGCACAATGGGTGACTTGGAATGCATGCTGGAAGTTGTGATACGGGTTCGCGCGATAATGGCTGGCGACGTGCGACAGGAACGTCGCAAACTTGTCGTTTGGGATTCGAAACAGTTCCAGAAAGCCGAAGACGCGGAAGATGACGGTCGAGGACATGAAAATCTCGGCGTTGGTGAGATCAAGGCAGTTGAAGTCCCAGCGATCGACATCTCCGATTCCGATGATGTTACCGTTCTCACGAATCATGATCAAGTTGTCATCGTGCAGCGTGTGTGAGTCGATCCAGGCATCGGCACCAGATGATGAACTGGACGCAGATGCGATGACTTCGAGCCCTTCCAGTTCGTTGGACTGACAGAATTTGTGCACGATGGACGAAATGACCTCGGTTTCCGTCACTTCCGGGGTTGTCGGCGTGACAACACACCCGGAAGAGAACCCATTAGTCGTGGACGATTCGAATTGTGGATGACTGGCGTTGGTGCCGTTCAAGCCACAGTCGGACACGACCTTGTAGTAGGAAATGTCGAGCGACAACCGGCCCAAGGCAAATTGGATCTCTTGGCAATAGCGCGTCATGTTGAGCACGTCCGTGGCTGTGAACGATACGACGCGCTGCCCTTCCTTCTTGTTGATGCCCATCGCCACAGCAACAATCTTGGGATTGATGGGGGCGTGATCCTCGAAGACAGGCTTGCATAACACACTTGGTGTGTGATAGCCCGTCTTCTGGTCGACACTCGGATCGAACCAAGCGTGTGTGTACGCGTCGCGAGTGCACACCGTCTCGCCTGTCGTGGCAACTAGCCCGCCAATGCCTTTGTTGATTGGCATCCGGATGTTCGCACCATCGATTTGCGTGATCCATAGCTCCTTTTTCAAATGATCAACCAAGAGGAAGCCAAAGCGATCACACGACATGAGTTTCTTGCCTTCTTCCATCACCACGTTGACGAACTCAGCGATGGACGTTGAGCTACTCACGAAATCTGTGAGCTTGAGACGTGCTTCTGTTATGCGTTGCGATGTGATAACTTCTCGCAGCAAGTTGGACTTGTGTAGTGAAATACCAGCGGCATCCGCAGCATAGTTGAGGTACAATGCGTCCTCCGACGTGAACTCGCCTCCGTCAGCCTTGTTGCTAGCGCACACCACAGCCAGTATGTTGGAATCAGCATCCTTTACTGGAGCGCACAACACCTGACGTGTGTAGAAAGACATCTTCTCATCGAATGTGGGGTCGAACTCGGCGTGCTCCTGAGCGTTGTTAGTTAGCACCAGCTGACCAGTGCGCATTACATAGCCGACGATGCCGTTGTGCTCAGTGTGGTATTCGTCCTTGTACACACCGTCAGTGGCGCTCGCAATGTAAAACTCGCTTGTCCCCTCGTCTCGAACGTAAAGCGCAATACGCTCTGCGTTGAGAAGTTCGTAGGAGACAGAGATGATCTGATCGAGGACTGAGGAGGCGTTGATTTCAGCCGAGATGTTTCGGTTCAGCTTCAACAGGCACTCGATGCGGCTTTGCGCAATCTGGTGGGCCTTGGCCAGTGCCATGTTCCAGATCGCTGTCCCTGTGATAACGCACACGTAGCGGAAACTTTCCTTTTCTTGATCTGAGAAAATGACCTTAGGTGGGCCAGAGAAATCGTAAGAAGAGGACGCAGATCCCATTCCAAGCAGCGACGTGCGACTGTTTCTTGGGTTACCACGAGCAGACGATGTGGAGGAGTCACGCGAAATGACGGGTGGTGTGGCCGTAGTTGTAGCCACACGCTTGCGGGTGATCACCTGGAAAACACCGACCAGTATGCCGTGAACGTTGAATATAGGCTCACACAGCAATCCTTGCGGATCAAACTCGAGCAGGTCGAGTTGGTCTTCGAACAGGTCGAGAATGTCCGAATTCCCCACTTCATCAACTTCCAGCGCCTTCCCTGTCTACGAAACCGAGACGCAAACACAAGAAATCCCCAGTCAGACACGAGCAGATATACTTGCTGGAGCTGCAACGTACCAACACGACTCGTCCAAACGTGGTGGCGCTGTCAATGACCATCGAGCCTTCCTCGATAAACTTTCGACCTGGCAACGGAAGCGGTGGGTTGGAAAATAGCTCCATCGTGTCCTTCTTATCGTTAAGAATGCCCAGCGTATATCGCTCCGCGACGATCACGCTCTGTGCTGCATGCAGCGCACTCGCCACAACTTCCATGTAGTCGGCTCGCTGCGAGATATCACACGTGGCATCCATGATCGCTCGCAGCTACAGGTACACACAGCCACTTTCATCACTCACAGACCAACCCACCACATCTGATTCTCATGAGTGCTGTTTGCGACGGACTCACATGCTCTTCTCGGGCGCCTAGCTTCGCCAGCTCTTCGTTCTGTTCGCCAAGAAGGTCGCGAATGCTGGCAGAAAACAGCAAGCTCTTTGATCGATTGCGTGTCAGTCCTGGACGCGGTGGATTCTTTGCTTGGTACACGCTCGGACGCTTCACGTCTGGACGAAATGCAGCGCACTTTTCTAACTGGGACTGGCGTTTGTGCAACTTGATCTCCATCTGCTTGGCTTCCTCCGCGGTGCGCTCCACTTCAGCCAGCAGCCACCGCTTCTCGTCCTGCACTGCCCGTGCGCCTTTCAGCACTACCTGAAGCTCTGCAAGCGGCACACGCACCATCTCGGACCCATTCTCCAGCTTGACCCAGTCCTTCATCTCGACCGCCGACACCGTCGTAACCAGATTGGTGAATGCGCGGCACCGCACCTAGAGCTGAACATGGCAGCCACGCCGTTTCGAGGCATTTTCAGCATCAGTTCCGTGTGACGTGTGATGTGATACGGGACGCACGGCTCATCCCTTCTGATTGGCCAAAATGCTGACACCCGTGTTGAAGGCACAAACTGCGCGGAAGTGGAGCGATGCCGGAAGTGACGCTGCAGAGCAGAATGGACGCTCGCTAAGATCAAGCCTGACGACCGCAGCGATGAGAATGGCAACCCACAAGCTTCCCATTCAAGTCAAAAACCAATCCGAGCAAATTATCAGCAAGGTAGACGTGCACCACCCTCGCCAGCGAGGGATGACAGCCGAGCGATGGATGAATGCGAATCGCGAACATGGCGTGAGTATGGAATGGAATGGAATGGATGGATCCGATTTGGTTCATAAATATC
>NSDO01000027.1:75055-106716 GCA_002286825.1 Lagenidium giganteum
CATGACTGCACGCCGCGTACCACAGCACGTTCTGCGAGCTGTGCATGTGGCAGGCAACGCGCAAACAGGCAAACACGCAGGGCCGGGATCAAAGGACCAGGTGGCATCGATCGGTGCCGGAACGGTGCGCGGCCATCTGGTGACGTCGGTCGGTGCGCTAGTCGTCTCTGTCCACCCAAACGCTCCGATGAAGAGCAGCGCAAAGCGCAGGTTCGCACTGCGCTTTGCGCATCGCCATTATTGGCACAGCTGCGCTCGCACAGAGTCTGAGACTGGTTGCACCAGAAATTGCTGGAGAAAATATCTCACAACAATAGCGCTCTCCACGACGCGAGCCGCGACAACGCTGCGATAAGTCATCAGCTCCATGCCTTGCGCGTGTTGCCTCGGTAACGAAGCAGGCAGGTATATACTGCGCATCCGGATGATTCGTCGGGTGCAAGTCCTCAGTGTCGCACCGGCGGAGGATGGCGTGCTGTTGACGAGAGAACGTCATACCCGACACTGGTTGCTCTGGAATGATTTCAGGTCACCGCCTGAATGTCAAGACACACCGACCTAGCTTTCGACGCTTTGGGGGATCGCAAAATGCATTTCGTACGCGTTCTTGGGATGCTACAGCCCGTGTGAGTCATCAGCCTGAAACGCTTGCTCCAAGTAGAACGGATAGTAAAGCAGCTTGTCGCCACTCGCTTCTCCACAATCAAACAGGCTGGCGTTCAACGCACTCGCAACATAGTCTTCCACAGCCATCACCTTCGTCTTGTTCCGCAACTCGCTGCACAGTGGTGTTCCCCCGGCACGAAGGTACTGCTGCTGACTGAAATACTCGGCATTGATCCAGTCTGGAAGCTGAGCGAGGCGTTCTGTATGCACACGTGGTTGATGCCTGTCTTGAAGGTCGCGTTGTGCACGTCCGGCAGCTCGGTCAGCGGGTTGCCATCCAGCCATAGCGCATATAATGCAATCACAGGAGTATTGAAGACTCAACCAGCAAGATGGCTCCAGCTGTGGTGTCCATGTCATCTACTTCGCGGAGCAAGTTCTACTTCACAGTCTGTCTCTTAATGGCACGATTGCACTATCAGCGGTTGAGCTGGCCAACCTACGACGACACTAGGTAGTTCTTGGAGTGCATAAAGGACTTGTAGAGCACCATGCATTCACGCGAGCTCATGAGCCTGGAAACCACCTTGCACTGGCTTCCAGCCCAGCATGTGCTCCACCTTCGCTACAGTTAACGCGCCAATTGAAGCATTTCATCTCGGTGACGCCCAAGTCGTGCGCATCAAGCTGGAGGAAGACTTGTCCAGGAATACCGCAGCTGGGTCAGCCTGCAAGACTTTATCGTGAATGCCGACCGCAAACAACATGAACCCAGATTTCTGAACAGGACTGTGTCATTTGTGCACAACAATGTGTTGTTTGTTTATTGAGTTGTATTCGCTGTGTCTATTGCGAGAAAATACCTCGTTACATTTGGGTTACATGGATGACCAGGTTACGCTTGCTTGCACCTGCGAATCCACCAATCGCACGCGTTTGGTCCACAAGATTTTTGCGCCACGTTGTTGGGTTGTTGAGGGGTTTCTATATCTATTTCTATTTCGAAGTCGATTCGCCAGCAAGATTGGATTCCACTTTGGTGGTCACTTGGGGCAACACGCGTCAACGACAGTCCCAGCCCAAAAGCCATGGACATCAAGCGCCTGCTCTGGGAGTCCAAGCTCGCCATCGCGCTCATCCTGCTCATTGCAGCGCGATGCGTCGACCGCGTGCTGTACACGTACGTGCCTGCGCGCGCTCCCGCCCATGCGGGGCTGGCCGATCAAGTGGACACTCGACTCATTTTTTGGTGGTGGCTGTGACCTGACGTTGCAGGCGCATTACTTACGACTACACCGTCTTCCTCTGGTACTTCTCCAATATCATCCTGCCGATCGCGTTCATCGTGACATCATGGCCCGTTGTGTGGTGAGTAAAGCGTTGCTGCGGGTTATGTGATGCGAAGCTGATCCGCGCTGTTGCTGGGTGTCGCTGCTCATTGATGATCGGCTGCATTCTCAAGGTACAAAATGTTCTTCACTGGTAAGCGAAACGATGGCTCTTGCGGCTCTTGGGCTGTCTTTGATCCTCAGTGCGACTGACGGTGTTGTGTGTTGGTTTAGATGAGATCACGCCCGAGATGTGTCGCTTCCCGCACTACAAGTTCGCGTTCATGGCGCTGCTCGATATGCTGTACAACCTGCTCAGTGCTTTCCCAACGCCGCACATCGGGTACGAAAGCATTATTGGTTGGTCGTGAATGCGTGGACTCGCTGACGCGACGTCTATCGGTCACATTGCAGCGGCAACTTGGCCAACGTGCTCAACCAGCTCAACCTGCCGTTCAACATGGTGCTGGCGTTCTTCTTCCTGTCGGCGCGCTTCAAGCGCGGCCACATCCTTGGCTCGCTTCTGGTGCTCTACGGTGGCCTTGTCAACATGATCCCGATCTTCACGGGAGCGGAGTCGTCCAACATGCCTGACCCTACGCCCGGCTGGATCACGCTATACATCGTGTCGTTAATCCCGGCTGCCGCATCGAACGTGTACAAGGAGATCGGTCTGAAGGACGTCGACCTGGACATTTGGTACGCCAATGCCTGGATCAGCTTCTACCAGTTGATTTTGGGCGCATTGACGCTCTGGACGGTGCGCATCAAGGCGTTCTGTGATCCACCGATCGCCTGGAGCGAGTTCCCGGGCTACCTTGAGAAGGCGCATCAGTGCTTCCTCGGTCAGCCGGTGGAATTCAACGGCCAGATCCAGCCATGCGATTCTGGCGTGTTCCAAGTGTTCATGGTGTTCATCATCTTCAACATGATCTACAACCAGCTCATGCTTTACATCTTCAAGGAGGGCAGCAGTGTGCTCTTCGTGGTGTCATCGGCGGTGTGCTTGCCATTGACGGATCTGTTGTACATGATCCCGATGCTGACTGGCACCATGGCTGGCCAGAAGTTCACTATCTACGATGGCTTTGCCCTGTTTGTGCTGGTGGTGGGCTTGCTCGTGTACCACTCGGAGAAGGAAGAGCGTCACGCGGGCACCCGTTCGATCGAGAAGTCGCCAATGTACGCGTCGCCAACGTTGCAGAAGACGCATCTCATGCGCAAGCGTCGTGGCAAGATCGTCTACCGCCAGTCGCCAATGGTGTTGCGCAGCTCGGGCAGCAGCAGCACGCTCTCGTCGTCCCAGCGTCTCCTGCGTCGCGATTCGGCCGGCAAGCCGAAGTACGGCACCACCAACCGAAGAACTGCTGGCACGGACGACGAGAAGAGTGTCTCCTCGATGGTCTAGGTTGCCCGCGATCTCCCCGCTGGCTGATACCAACCAAGCCTCGTGGACGCATTACTCTCCGGGCAGTGAGAGAACAAGAAATGAGAAGAGCGAGAGGCAACATTTTTGCAATGACATTGTCGCTGCTTCGTGCATGTTATGGGTTGTGTGCCGCCTACGGCGTAATACATCATCTTGGGCTCACTACAGCAACTCAGTCTCGATCATCCCCAGCGACGGGATGTACTTGTCTCCCTTGCGAGGCCGTCTGGCTTTGACATTGACGCAGTGGCCGGAGCTAGTTGTTTCTTGCAGGAATGGAAAGCTGTGGTCGGACTCGCTTGGATCTGCAGGAGTCGTGCTGCTGTGCCGCCGCCGATGCCGCTGACTCGTGTCATTGTAATTGGGCGAACATGGAGGCTGAAACAGCGGATCCAGCATGAGCCAGCTGCTAGCGTCTTTCGAAGGCTTGCGCCGTCGTCGTGTGACGTCTTTCGCGCGTGCGAAGACGTACGTCGTGGTGGGAACCTTCGATGCTGCTTGGTGGTCTCCCTGGTTTGGTGCGGGCTCACGAGGTCGCGTGTCCCGAAGGTTGAGTCCAAATGCTGTTGCATTGCCGCTGGCCGCGGTATTCGTCCCTACGTTGCTATTACTACCAGCAATGGGGAACTCGATCTTCTCCGAGCTGTGACCAAGTGCAGCAGGGGATGATGAAGATGACGGCGGCTCCATCGGCAAGGCGCCGTCATGTCTGGCTTGCTCTACAGACAACCCCGACGCAGACCGTCGCGCCGGCTTGGCTTTCCTAGGTGGCGACACTGGCGACAGCGGCGGTGTCGACGTTGTCCCCATCATAACTCCAGCTGCAGCACTGGGCAGCTTGCGCTCATTGACCAGCGCGATCGTGTCGCGCGCCAGCTCTCCAATCGCCTTCTTGTCGTGCAGGGCAGATCCACGGTGCTGCAGCTCCAGCATAAAGTTACCAGCGATCTGCTTGATGTCGTCCATCAATCGCACCGGAGGTGCTTCGATGTTGTCGGTGCTGCTGTCTCCTTGAGGAGTCAATTGGCACTGAAGAAGTGCAGCGTGAAACTCACCGAATGGATAAGATGCCACAGCGTGCACTATGGTGACGGCGTGGTACTGAAGGGCTTCGATATGTGTCGCTACAGCGCTGTCATCGGGACCTAATGGTGGACGCGTGAGAAATCGCTGCACGAGCCCCAAGGTTCCCAACGCCACTATCCGCGGAACACAAACCAGAACGTCGAGACTCAACGCAGCGATTGCACCGAGGAGGTGATCTAGCAATCGGTACGTTCGCAAACGCTCGAAGGCCTTAGTGGGGCGGCGACGCTGGTGCTCTGTGAGCTGCTCAACCATCAGGTCTAGCACGTTGAAATGCAGAAACAGCTCGCTGGTGTTGCCCTCGACAGCATTGAGCATTGCGAGCTGCTGCACGACGACAGCTATTTCGCTCTTGCAATCATCGTCATCCTCGCGGTCCACTGTGTTCGTGAGCTGCAAGCGCTTGAGAAGGCGGGGCACGAGTTGCATGTGCATAACGGCTTGGCGGCCTTCAGCCACGCTGCAGAGCTTGCCAATGAGACGATAAAGCGATGCTGGGACACCTAGCAGCCCGTAGTCATCGACCGAAGTGTCCACGACGTACGCTGCTGTTGTTGCTGTCGTGCGCTTGGTCATGGCTTTAGTTGGACTAGTCTTGGTGGTGGTATCGATCAGGATCTGCGGTAGATGAATCAGTGCTGTTTGCAGGCATCCCTGGACCAGCAACAGGCTGCATGCTGCGTTGGTGCTTGCCAGGCGACTGAGTGCGGCACAGCACGCGGTGACAAGGAGCGGTGGTGTGCTCTTCTCACGCAGCACCTGCTGGATGGCCGGTGCTGCCAGCTCGACGAGCAATCGAAGCCTTTCCTGTGCGTACACGCCGTGTGGATGAATCCCAAACCGATGGAGAAACACTTTGCGTTGGTCCTGTCCGTACGGCAGTGGGCATAGGTAGCCCATGAACTCGATCGCCGCGTGGACCATCGCGAGGTCGGCGTCCGCGAACTCAGCGGCGTCATTTGGTCGACGCACAAGCGTGATGAGGTCTTCCAGTGTGTGCAGGCGCACCATCACGTCGCAAACCATGGCTTGTGGGAGTTCAGGTACAGCTGCAGATGTGAGAGATGGACGCAATTTTGCCTGAACACTGCCCGCTGTGCACCGAGCCAAGCGACTGAGTGCTTTGCATGCTTCCTTGTTACCGAGCTGGTAGAGCAAGCGGTCGGTGCTAGGTTTGGCTTCAATCAAGTGCTCCAGTTCATCCAAGCGATTGCATTGCAACGCCAGCGCCAAGTGGTTGATAACGTCCTCGGAGAAGCAGGCTTTGGCGATCGCTGGTGCCTTGAACAAGCGACCAAGCAGGATGCAGCTGATATTGCGGTGCCTTGATGCCTGGAATGGCGATGACATCGCTTGAGGAGTCAGACGCACGAGAAAGCGCAGCAGCACAGACAATGCGTTGACCGCGTACAAGAACGCTCCAGCCCGCTCGCACAGCTTGGACGGCTTGTTGTGGACGAGGTCGAGCAGCAATTCATACGCCATGTCAAGGCACTGCTCGAACGATCCGAGTGCCGACAGAATCGACTGTAACGAAGACCGCGACGACGCCTGCCGGGCGAGCAACGCCATTCCACCGATGCCAAGAACGAACAGCAGAGGCTCTTTCGTCGTTTCGATGCCCATGTTGGTCCACGAAAGGAACGTGATGATTGCGCCTGCTGTCGTGAAGCCTTGGCGTGCGTCTTCACGGTCGGTCATCTCACAAAACAGCGCCAGTGCTGAGGATGCTACTGCGCCGCCACGACCGAAGCAGTGAGTTACGCGTGAGAGATGGCGGCCGCCGTTGCGCGTGAGGCTGTCGAGCAGTTGGGCAAAGCCGAAGGTCGATGCCACGAGACGAAGAGTTTCCAGCGAAAGAACGACGACCGAAGGCTCTGTCTCGGCAGCAACGAGCATCTGGAGCGCCATTTCCAGCACAAATGGTGTCAGCAAATGCTTGGACGTAGTAGTCTCGAGCTGCTTGAGCAGGAAGATGCTCTCTGCAGATTGATGGCTGCTGCTGACGCCGTGGCGCCGGATGATGTTACGATCGTCGGGAACCTGCTGTCGATCGAGCTGCGCTTTCGTCGTCGCAATGGCGCTCGCAATGCCAAATAGCAGTCGAATGGAGCTCATCAATGCGTTCACATCCAATGGCGTGATCGCGATAACGCGCTGCATATCGAGCGCAACACGGTGCACAATATTACACTTCATGAGCTCCACGACCTGGTCCGGCAGTTGCGTCACGATCGCTTGCGCGACGGCTTTGACCATCTCGAGCATGTCTCGGTGCTGATGGGCTGTCATGATGGACGCCAAGTATACGAGCACGCCCGAGCCCAGCACACGCCGCAGGTTGGACATGACCAGCGCAGGCTTGATCTGTTCGCTCTGCTGCGTCAAGTGGAACAGGATGGTGAGGTAAGCCCGCACCACGTCGACAGGCAGTCCGCCGGCACCAACGGCTTCGCGCTGCACACGAAACTGGTGGCGCAGCTCGATGAGCTTCACCAAGTGCATGGCACGGAGACGGGTCCGCACGACGGGGTCGCAGTCGCGGCGACGTAAGTTGCGTTCAAACATGACGCCGCGCCAATGGTGCTGCAGCACTTTGGCGCACACGTCGACCTCGCGAAGTAGGCTCGTGGCACTCTTGCTCACCTGCAAGGTAGCATCGAAAGCCACACGACAGTCGATCAAAAAAAAACAATATGAATGAGCGTTGGTCTGAGCGGACACGTACGGCATTTTCGCGGGACATGATGTCTGCGAACCACTCGGACAAGCGCGCCAGCAACGTGGCAACGCGGAAGATCTTCTGGCTGTCGGTGATCTTCGAGATGCCGCGGAACGCCTTGTTCATCAAGATCGGAATGGTCGAGTCCACAAAGTCAACAGCGGCTGAGAGAGCGAGCAGACAACGAGACCACGACGAGAATGAGACGTCAACTCCTCAGGCCATACGATCAGTCACTACAACTTGCAGCGCTTTAACGTCACCTTCGTGGGTCTCGAGCAGTCGCACGAGCATCGTCGTCGCGAGCTCGCGGCGTTCCAGCTGGTTCGATTCCTCCACTTCGTGGTACAGCGCTTCGATCGCGGCTCGGATCTTGACGGCGTTCCACGTCCGAGTGTCCCATTCCTGATCCAACAGCATCGTCGCCTGGCACATTCACATACCGGTACACACACACAACACTCATCAGCCCTCTCCACGTGCGCGCCAGCTTTGCAGGTCACCCTCCGGCGGCCACGCACGTACCAGTCGACCTTCAAGTGCCTCGTCGCTGACGTCCGCTTCCGCGTCCGTGAGCTCGCCGTAGCGACTTGGAATGACATGCTTGGGCACCATCTTCTCCTGCAGCTTGAGCGCCTTCTTGTCGGGCTTCTTGGCGTGCTCCTTGAGCACGAGCACGCGTCTGCCGACCTCCTGCAGGTGCTCAATGGCCGCGGCGGCCGCCACGTCGTCCTCGCCATTGTTGCTGTGCGCGTGCAGCGACGGCTGGAGCTGTTCCTGCAGCGCCAGCAGCTTCTGCGCGTCCTGACTCACGTGCACGGTGCGCGTGAGCGTCGTGCCGCGCGCGCGCTCCCAGTCGGCGGGATCTTCGTACGGCAGCGACGCCATCGTGCCGCGTGCAGCAGCTCGTGCTCGTGCTGCATCGGCCGCCGTCGTCGCTGGTGCCGTTGATGCTGGTGCTGTTGCTGCATTGTCTGTGAGGAGGGGTTGGCACCCAACCCAAGAATATGCAGGTGCACGCTGGGATCGCACTTAAGCGGGAGCGGCAGCGTGGGCCAGCGCCAGGCCAGGCCATTCCGAGGCCACGTAATGCCATGCACGGAGCGAGCGAAGCGAAGGATGAAGAGAGAGAGAGAGAGAGAGAGCTTGTGTGCGATATGGGACGCGCATTTCCCCCCACCGCAATTGCTCCCGTCAGCCACAACGGCATGCAGCAAGCGAGCATGCGCTTGTGTGCATCTCTGTGGATGTGTCTGTGCTGTGAATGGCGGGCGGGCAGCAGCAACGTTTGTCAAGCCACGGGCGCTTGGAACAGCAATCAGCAGCGTCGAGAAACGGGGCATTTGGCTGAAATGCCGCGCTGCGTGGAGCGTAGAGATGGAGCAGCGCCAAGGCGCGGCCGCCATTGGCTGCCATCGCCGGCCAGCTGGTCGTGTGTGGCAACGAGCGAATCTTCAAGCAGGCGCACGACACATGGCCGAAGAAGGCCGTTTTGCCATCGACGAACGAAGTTCGCGATGGATGCAGGTGCATGCCGTGCCAGTAATGAATCTCCCGTGTGCATCGTTTCGGCACAAATGCTGCGTGTGTTGTGCGTGTTTGATTCAGCCAACGAGCCCGGGAAGACGACAGTTGTCGATGGGCTTGTGGTCACCACAATGTGGTGCATCCCATTGCCCGCGACGGTTGGGGCGCCGACGCTGCTGCGTGTGCGGTCGAGGTGTTCTCGGTTGCGCATGACCTTTCAGGATCGCACGTCGAGTCGACGAAGCGATGCTAAGAATACGCCTTGAGCCGAGCGGATCCGGATGCATTCATGACGCTGCTTCTGTGATATATGCATTGCGAACACGGTGGTGTTCTCAAACTTGTCGAGAACAAATAAAAAAGCACGAACGAAGGCAGCAGCAGCCAGCAGCGCGTGGCCGCCCGCATCTTCCAGAAGCCAGCGCTGCATTTTATAATCGTCATGTCGCCTTTGGCCGCCGTCGTTTCTCAGCGGGAACCTTCATCCACATTGAGCTTCACTCGGCAGCCAACCCATTTGACAGCTCTTTTTTGACGACTTCCTTTCTCAGGATCCGTGGATGTGTTGCTGCTGCTCTCCAGGCATGCCGTGAATCCAGCTTGCAAGCTTGGGCGCCCGCGTTCCCAGGTGTCCAGGTGTCCAGCTGGGTGCGCTCTGGCTCACAGCCGGCTCGTGTGGGGCACACCAGCTGGCCACGACAGTCACCGCCATGCGGCGTTGATGTGAGGCTCCTGGTTCATGCTTTTGGGGGTGCTCGAAGCCAAGTGGTGGGGCCCAAACCCAGTCCAGGAGTACCCAAGCAGTCGGTTCGAATCTGCCCCACTGTCGCGTGGACCGGTTAGGGTTCGCGGGTAGCGCCGGTGCAGCGAGTCGCTCATTGGCTGAAAAGGCGTGGGGATGGGGGTAGGTTCTCAGTTCTTTCCTCAGGTTGGGGCATCGCCGCACGGGGCGCGTCATTTCTCAATTTTCTCGCTCCGACAGAAGACCCGACACCCTTGATCGGTGCAGGCCCGAACCCGAGCCAGCGGACTCAGACGACGGACACGACGCCCGGCGCTTGAGGATTGCGACCAACCCGCGCGAGTTTCGGGGTCGCCACTGCGTGCTCGTGCGCGTGCCTTGCGTGAGCATTCAAGCGGCAGTTGAAAGAGAGAGCGCGTAGCGCAGCGCGGCGCGGGGACTCTCGGGAGGGTTCGTGTGGCATTTGGGCACGCGACCTTCGCCGAGCGAACGCCCTGCAAGAAGAAGAACAAGAAGGACAGACGCGAGCTTGTGCCGTGCTGTGCCGTTGTGCGCAGTCGTACAAAGGGCGTGTTGTGTGTGATAAGCGAACAACATTGCTATCATTTAACTCCGCAAACCACAGACCAAGTGCAGGGTGCCCTGCGTGTGTGGAAAGGAGGTGACTGCCACGGAGCTGTGCTGAGCCTGTGGAGACACAAGAAGCAACCACATTAAGCTGACCACACAGCGTGTGCTTTGCAACGTTTCTTGTGTTGGCTGCGAACGCTCTACTTGAACAAACGAACGCACGAACCCCCGCGACGGCAGCGGACGTGACTCGAAGACGCCAGGCCGTGGCCGATTAAAGACGAGATCATTCCGACCGCTCAGTGTGACGTGCATCAAGTTCGAGGCATTGGATAACAAGACCTGTGTGCGCTGCGTCTGTCAACGACTCACAGACAACACCAGGGCTCACAGCAACCTCATGACAGCGGAAACGATGCGAGCAAAGAGACGAACCACCTATCAGAACATGCACGAAATCGTCAAGCTCGCCAAGAAATACTCGCCCAAGTTGGTGAAGGGCTACAGCGCCGGCAACATTTCTGTTGTCGACAAAAAGAGTTGGCTCGAAGTGTGCGATCGAAAGCATCGGTGAGTGTGTGCCCTCGCGCGACGCTTCAGTGGGCGGGAACCGCCGCCGTTTTGAGGGAGTTGACTGACCGAGCCGTGTTCTGTTTAGATATGGTGCTAACCTACGCGCGTACTACAAGGAATGGGAGCGATTACCAGCCAAACCAAGTTTCTGGGAATGGTTGGATGATGAATCGGTCGAAGTCGAAGGCGTCCCAAGAACGAAGCTCGAGCGCGAAACTGTGCTCTACTGCGACTCGGTGGCTGAACGAATGAAGTTTGCGCTCTCTGTGGTGGATGGCAAAGTGATCCACAACATGACGCAGGAAATTGTCGAGACGGGCGACGAAGGTTGGATATTTGTGTTGCGTGATGGTGTTTTGTATGGCGGCCAGAAGGAGACAAAGAAAATTCCGCGCATTCACCACACCAGCTTTGTTGCTGGCGAGTGCGTGCAGACAGCTGGGATGATGGTGATCGTGGAGGGTGTCATCAAAACAATCTATCCGCACAGCGGCCACTACCGTCCGTCTGAGCACGAACTGCTCGTGCTACTTCGCTTCTTGGTCGACAGCGGAGTGGATCTGAGCGACGTGGATGTGGATGTGCAACGCATCCAGAAGGTGTTTCGCGACAGCGTGAATGGAACGCTGGTGCGCAAGATCGACAATGCGCATTTTTGGAAGGCATACCGGGTGCTGAACTTCCTCGAAGTGAAGCACAAGGCATGGAAACTGGGGCTTTTTGACGACTTGGTGGACATTGTGACGAAGAAGTCGGACGAAGTGTTCGACCTGGCTGAACCAGATGCGATGGACACGTCCCCGCTCGACGAGAAATCCGGCGTGTGCTCGTTCGAGTTTTCTCTGGACGACCCCACCGACATCTTGGCCACCTGTGAGCTCCATCATTTGTAGGCGACCGACGCGACTCCAGTGAAATGGACTCGTTGGAGCAGTTGGGTTGCGCCGATGCTGCTGCTGCTGCCCTGCCGCCAAGCACTGTACCCTAGCTGGATGAGAGCGGACTCGAATCCCGTGTAATCGTAGTAGTGAAGACTCCTCCGCCGCGCAGCAGGGCAGTTGGCGCCCTGGAAGCCCGCCCGAGCCGTCCCGCGGTATTCGCGCGGCTCGTGTGTCCAGCGCGTCTGCAGCAAAGGTTCATTCTGCCGCACGTTAATTTAATTAAAGGCTGACATGCGTTTGACCATCAACAAGCACTGTCGTCCTCTTCATCGTTGTCGTTGCGTCCATCAACGTCCACATTGTTTGAACGAAGGTTTGTCATCGGGCGCTGGGCTTCCAGTACGCGCGCTGCACACAAACAAGCAACATGCTCAGGCTCGAACCAAGTAGTCCAACAGACCACACGCCACACAAACACGCGGTGGCAGCCTCATGGCTGAGTTCACATGTATTTCTTTTCTCGCGCGCACCACGCGCGGCAAAACACTCACACACCAGCCAGTCCACGGTCTCTACGAGCAACGGCACTCACTGAGGCAACGTACCGTATTCTTTCTTTTGCATGTGCTTGGCATGTCGACGCGAACGGCAGTAGTGGCGGACGAGGAACGCCACGAAAATGCACATGACGAACACAAACGCCACCCAGAGCAAGGTCGTCAACGGTCCCGCAGACTGCGTCTGGGTGCTAGTCGCAGGCGCTGGGTTCGTAGGTGCCACCGTGTTAAGCGAATCGATAAACGGACGAAGTGTGTCGGCGACGCACTCGTGCTTGAGCGAGCGGCCCATTAGATTCTTGAAGGTCTTGAATGGGCAGCGCACCTCGGTCTTGTTGTTGCCGATTTCGACTTCTTCCGAGCACATGGGGATAACGAGCGGAACGCGGTCAGGAGGCTATAGGTTGGGGCAAAAGTTCATCAGTTGGTACAACCAGGAGGTGGCGCATTTGAACAGCAGGTAAGCAAACTCACGTTCGAGTCATCCAACTCCTCGCCAAAGCGCATCTGCTGTGGCGATGCAGTGACAAAGAAGGCCTTGACGTAGTGTTCATCGACCATCGCAAGTTCTTCCGCAGTCTGGAGCAGACGACGATGGTCTGGGCTTTGGAAGCTATGCAACTCGAAGATGATCATGCCACCAGGCGTTGGTTGATGAGGATGCCAGCCCTTGGTGTGCCACTGCAGTCTGCTGCGTAGCAGCATGATCAGATCGCCTTTCACAAGAGGTGTCACCTCAAGTGTTGCTAGACGTACCGAAGGAGGTTGCGAATGTACAAGATGTTGATATCATGGCCCGCGTAGTACAAGAAGCGGTTCTTCATCGATTGCACGAGCTGCGGCCCTTCGCCACTGGGCAGAGGCAGCGGCTTGCCCTGGACAGTCTGCTGGAAACTGGCTGTCACATGAGCCAGCAATGTGGCGCCGAAATTGGCCGAGTTGACTTCATTCGTGACGAGATCCATGTGGGTCTGGTTGTAACGATGGCAGTGAGCATGTCGTTTTGCAATTGTTCAGCGTTGCGTAGGACTCACCTCGTGGACTTTGGATAAAGCAATCACTTTCTCAAAAGTCAATTCCTCTGGAATCGACATGTTGTTAAGACTCTGAAGCATCAGCCACTCGGTGAAGTAGTCGGATTCGGATAGCGGATCGCGCCATGGCAGGTAGAATGCTCCGTTCCAACGCGGCTTGATATCAAAGAAGCTGCACTGTGCATTGCTGGTGTTCGCCGCTGCACTCGAAGACAGCGACGCATCGCAGACAGCAGGAGCGCAGCACTGCAGCAAGTCGTTCACCTCTGCAATGAGCTCCTTGTTCTCTTCCACAATGTACCGGGTGTCGTTGGCACCAGTAATGCCTTCGTACACTGCGACAATCATCACGAACGCGCTTAGACTGCGGCACAAAAGTCTATTGTCTAGCAACGACAGTGAGACATACCAGTTCGAGAGCATACTGGACACGTGGCGGTGGGATCTTGGCCTTGCTCGAACAGCAATCGCGTCTGTGCTGTCATGGGAACCACCTCGGGGCACTTCGGATACATCCCACGGATGAATGCATCGGCCGTCAGCTGGAACCGACACGACTTAGTACGCTAATAGAATTGCTAATAGAATTCACTGATGGTGTACGTAGGCACGTACGTTGTCACGCTGGTTGTTGTCCGCGTACGCAAAGACCTTGTCGCACGAATCATCGAGGAAATCTTTGTACAAATGCGATCGGAAATACTGTTGCGACAGACGAGCTGAGTTATCAGTCACCGCACGCGACAGGGAGAAACCAACCCCAGCGAACGACTCACATCGCCCATGCGCTTGACCAGCTGATAGCCGTGCTTGGTGATCTTCGGGGACACGATCTCGTTCGGATCCTCGGTCTCAGATGTGCCCCACTCGATCGCACTGAGCGGCAACTTCACATTTGGGTTGCGCACATAGTTCTTCAGCGTTTCCTCGGTGGGAATCTCGGTGCCAAGGCCGTAGGGGCCACGCACGCCATGTCGAGAGATGACAACCACCTGATGAACAGCACGTCCATCATCTGGCCACTCCAACGAAAATCTGACACACATGATCCAGTGGATCGCATCTCCCACCGCACCTGCTTGAGCGTTGACGCTGCGGTTGCAGCTTCCACTAGGCTGAGCACAGATGCACCGAAAAGCACGACCGAGGCGCGCGTCCACCGCATGACGTCGTGCTGCTGCTGCTGCGTTCTCTCGTCAGCGCGTCAGCGAACGATCGAACCCGACCGATGCGCTGAACCTTGCTTGAGCTTCCACCGAGAGAGTGGCTCACCTCGCTTAAGTACGCAATAATGGTGCTCCCGGAATGGTGTGTGCCACACTAAAATGACAACGCGAAACGTCGTCGGGCGGTGATCATGACCTTTGGCGCAGACGTGAAGCTGCATGGCGGACCGACGCGCCTCGGACAGCGCCGCTGTGGGCGACAGTAGTCACCGACAGGCTGCTGCGCAGCGCAGCTACAGCACTGTTGCAGCCAGTACGAGCCATGCCAGCAGTGGCTCGACTGCGCACGTGGTGCTCAGCCACGTGCACGTGTCCTGCTTCATCACGGCAGCGAACCGTGCCACGCCCGTGTTCGAGGTTCTGCCAGAGCGCAAATGCGTGCGTGTGATCTCCAAGCCCGCTGTGGACGGCTCTGCGACGACCAGTGGGCTCACCAGCGGTGCCGCTGCCAATAGTGCCTCTCCGTCCGTCGAGTGGGAGTTCCACACGCTGTTTGCGTCGTCGGCGGCGTCGCACGCCGTGGATTTCTTCCGCGAGATCACGCTGCCAGCGTTCCAGAGCGTGCTCGAGGGCGTCAATGCGAATGTGCTGGCGTTTGGAGTGCACCCGACGCAGAAGTTCCGCTTGTTGTTTGGCAAGAGCACTGGCATCAATTTGCAGCAGCCCAATGGACCAACGCACTCGTTCGCGGAGACGTTGGGGGCGCTGATAGAACAGAATCAGGAACGACAGAAGGACGTGCTGGAGACGTATGGCCAGGTTGGTGGCTTGCTGCATGCGTTCTTCCAGCAATATGGCGGCAAGGATGAGTGGCGAGTCGGTCTCAGCAGCTGGATCATTGTCCACAACAACGTCTTGGATCTGCTCAAGCCTGTGACGTCGTCGGCACCGAGTACCGCGTCACCGACATTTGTATCGTTGGAAGCCAAGACCTTTGCCAGTGCGTGTCGTGTGCTCCAGACAGCCAAGACCAACCGCATCGTGCTCAAGCAGAATGCTGAGCACGCTCACTTCTTCGTTCGGATGGCGTTCTATCAAGCGTCCACGGGTCAAGTGAGCACGCTACACGTCACGGATCTGGTAGACATGAAGGACTTTAAGGAGGCTGGCACAAACCAAGAAAAGGCTGAGCTGTACGACATCCTGCACGACCTTCGACAGCCATTGCCGCCATCAGTGCGCCAGTCCATGTCTCCAAACGCCAAGCTGGCGACGACCAGTGGCTTCAAGCAGCGACAAACCGTGCTCTCGAACTTTATTTTCCCACTGTTGACGTCCAACTCAAAGACATTCCTGTATGCTAACGTGATTGACTCACGCACGAGTCTACGTGAAAGTGTCCAGTTGCTAAATGCCCTTGCAAACGTGAAGGATTTCTCGTGTGCGTGTCGCCGCCTCCGCGGTGTCGACTTCAAGCAGTTGTCGCTCCAGCCACTACCCGAGGATGCCGACCAAGCACGCGAAGTGGAGCGCCAAGCAGCTGAATCTAGACGAGTGGCAGCCGGTATGGCCGTCGGCGAGTCGTTACTGACACAACTAGCAGCTTTCACGTCATCTTCTCCGCCGTTGTCGCCACATACGACAAGCGCTAACTCGTACAGTCGTCCGGTGATTTCGTCAGTGCTTCATTCATCACTTGCAGCGACATCTGTGCCTCATCAACGCGCTCAGTCGTTTGCTGTATCTCCTGCTGAGCCGACTCCTCTTTCACGCCGAGCATCAGATACCATGAGCTGGCTCGAAGCGTTCACGCAACGGAAGAACGAAATACTCGGTGGAACCCTGGAGCCACCCATCGACTTGCCAAGACCAAGCTGTTCAGATGGTCGGGAGGTGACACAAGACGCGCCGTTGCCGTCGTTATCAAGCGACCCTGGTCGCAGTAGCGAGCAGAATGACCTGACTAGCGTCAAATCATCATCTGAGCAGAGAGCATCACGACGATCAACGGAATCGCGCTCACCGTTGCCCATTCATGATGAACCAGAAGGACAGCAGACACAGCCGATTCCTCGTGCGTCATTGACGTGGCCTCAAGAGCCTCCACAATTGGGTGTTGGTAACCAACAGCAGCAATCCGATGCTGTGCATCCAACTACCTCAGTGCCTTCGCTGTTATTTTCTCCAGGAAACCACGTGTCGGCTACCGAACAAGCGCCATCGTCGGTTTGTGAAGCTGGTCGTGACGCTCAGACACCGCTGGAAATGCCGTTCTTCCGAAAACAACCATCGGAATCACAACTATCTAGCCCAGCAGCACGAGCTAGCGCAGGGACGCCGCTAGTGAAGATATTTAGTGCCAGTGATCCATCCACACTACTGGAGACAACATATTTGCCAGGGCTCGGTACAATGGCCCCCAACGTTGAAGGGTTGGATGCCATGACGGCATCTAAAGTGCAAGCTATGGACGCTGCTTTGCTTCGGAAAAACTACGACGCTTTGCTGAACATTGTGCAGGAGCAGCAACAACTACGAGAAGCAGCTGAAACTCGAGCAGCAGAGGCAACGCACGACTTGGAAGAGCAACGCGCCACTTTCGAAGTGCAGATCGAAAACATGAAACTGGAGAACGTCCGCTTGCGAGCCAAAGTACGCACTCTCGAGAAGCGCACTCACGTGGCTAAGGTGTTCGATCAATACGACCACGACATGCAATTGCTGATGAAAGAACTGCAGCACTTACGGTCCCAAAACGTCACTTTAGAGCTGAAGGTACCATCTGCAAGACGCACATGGGGTCGGAGGTTGCTATTAACAATGTCTCTTAGCTAGCGTCGACGACAGGATCGCCCATTCAAGGCAATGCTACAGGACTGACTGATCTCAAGCGCAAATACCAACAGGCTGTGGACGAGAAATACGAACTTGAGCAACAGATCATCGAGTTCAAGAAGAAGGAGCGGTGCGTGCACCGACAACTGGGACAAACACCTAACAAAGACTCACAGCGATTCCGCATAGCCATTTCCTCGTTCACTCCAAGCTCGTTGGCGAGACCACCAAGCGTGTCGACCAGCTCAGCCGGTGCGGCTGCTTGCATTCGGTTGAGGTTACTCAAGTTGACACTAATCTATTGTGATGGTTGCACAGCGAGCTAGGAGAGAAAGAGGAGGCGTTATTGGCCACGCGACTACGCAACGCACGGTCTGAAGCCATGACGAATCAAGTGCAAGTCAAGGCTGAGCAGCTTGAGCAAGAAAACCATCAGCTGCTGCTGGACAAGGCAGCAACGAAAGAGGAGCTGCTGGCCACCAAGATGTATCTAGCGTCCCTGGAAACGGTGCGAGCCTCCCTCGTTGAAATTTCGATGTCGCACGCAACAGCCAGGATGTGGACTAACGCAGTCAGTGGTGATATAGGAGCAAAAGAAAGCGGCAATCCTAGATCGCTTCGTGCAGAAGCATGGTGATCGCATGAGCCGTATGCGCGATCCGGTCAACAACGCCGCGTCGGCGTGGCGGCGAGACCAGCAAACAGTCGAATGCGAAGAACGCTTGTTCACGGCTGTCAAGCGGGCGCTGCCTCAGATGGTGCCGATGGTGAACAAGATCCTGCGCAAACTCGAGACACAGGAGATGTCGTTGCGGGAGTACTCGGAGCGAGAAGTGGACTTCATCAACCTGCTCGTGGAGCTCGTGTCCGACCAGCCAGCGCTGTCGTTGAAGCGCATGATCGAAGAAGAAATGCGCAAACTGCACGTTCTCGCGCCAGCGACACCGTCGATGCAAGCCACCAGTGCCCCAACACAGACACAACAACGCCATCACCACCACGGCAAAAGGTGACATCGTCAGCGTCAGCAACCATAGACAGAGAACAACATAGGCGACAGTGTGTGTATAGCAAAAGGAATCATCTCGTTCTTTCCGCATCGAGTTGCGATAACTTAAAAGGACCAAGAGACAATTCTACTGCATCCTCTTTCCAGGATCGGCGCAGTGACCGGGTGGCTCGACCAGGGAGACACGCTTAGTCGACGTTGGCCATGGCAACATCGGCTTCGGTGAACTTGCCCTTGTTCTTGTCGCCGACGGCGCGGTTCTTGCGCTCCAAGATCTTCTTGCGGTCCTTGTCAAGCTTGAGCTTGGTGATCACGACCTTCGAGGCGTCAATGCCGACTGGCACAGCCGAACCATTGGCCTTCTCCTTGACGACACGCTCGACGTGGATCACGAACTTCTTACGGTAGCAAGCAGTGACGCGGCCCTCGCGGTTCTTGTACGTGCCACGCACAATGGTGACCTCATCATCCTTGCGGATTGGGATCGAGCGGACCTGTACAACCAAGCAGCCAAAGTCAGCAATTGCGTCGTTCATGCGATGATGGCGTTGTTTGGGATGGAGCTGGCTAACGGAACCCACAGCTCCACCCAATCTCAGCGAAGGTCTCATTCGTCGTCGTTGTCTTGGGAAAGAACTTACATATCATACGATGCCATGAAGTGCCAGTGCAGCGACACCGAAAGACGCACGCACATGCCAAAGCCTGCGCGCGGGCCCCCAGTTCCTGTCGCCGCAACTGACATGGACTTACACGCAGAGATACCAAGCATCTCTCAGGCGCGTCGCAAAGACTGCCGCCAACGAGGAAGAAGAGCTCCACTCTTGGGACACTCAACTTACATTGTACTTCTTCTGCAAGTCCTTCGACAAGCTGGCGCTCATCAACACACGACGCTGGGTCGAGTGGGCACCGAAGTGAGCCTTGCGGTTCTTGCGGCGGGACGAGGAGACGGTCGAGTTGAACTTCACTGTGTAGGAAGGACATCAATGGTCGCGTAAGCATCCGTCCCGTCATCGTGATGGAGCCCACATGTGCATGCACACCCAGGGCGTTGACATCAGCGCAGCACTTACTTTTGCTATCCACAAGAAAGAGAGATACTGATCGTCGTTGCCGCCAGCGGCGCCACCGCCCAGCCACGCCAGCCAGTGCTTGCTCCCCCACCACCAACTCGGTCCGGCAATTATTGGACCGGTCCGACAGTTATTTTGAACCGGCTGGCCGCCCGCTGGAGAGCGTGTAACCCTCAGAGTGTACCCCGCACGAAAGCAGGTACCTCTGGAAGAATATACCTCGTCGAGTGGAACTATCAATTGCCACAGGGACCGCGGAAGATTGGGGTTGGCGAGCGACTGACGTTGAGAACGACACCGATCGGCACGTGACGATGATGCAGATGCAGGCAATGCGCGTGGCCGTGCGAGGTGCCGCCAAGGCGAAGAACGTGGCTTTAAAGAGTGCACGTGGCGCTACTGTGGGGCGCCGTGCGGCGCGCGTGGCGCGCATGAGTGCGGGCAACGCGGGTGCCTTGCACGTGCAGTCGTTTTCGACCGCGCAAGGCCCATCGGCGCATGGCGATGCTGCTGCGGACGACGCCTACAGCAACGCTCAGTCGTCGTTTGCGAGCCCGGAAGAGCGCATCCTTGAGAGCGCGTTGAACAACGTTGCGCTGCATGGGTGAGTCAGTCGCTGGAACCTGTGTGAATTCGGTTTGTGCACGGGCGAGCTCATGAAAATTGTGTCATCGATGCCTGTTGTGGTGCACGCTGCGTTGCGAACTAGGTGGACTATCGAAGCGCTTGCTGCTGGTGCACAGAATGCCGGCTATCCATCGGTAGCGCACGGCATGTTCCCACGGGGTGCGATCGAGCTCGTCGACTACTTCATGGACAAGAACAACGAAGCGTTGCGCCAGAAGCTTATTGAGAACACTGACTTGCCCCAGTCAATGAGCGTCACTGACCGACTTAAGTTCGGTGTGCGTACTCGTCTGGAGCTTGTTGCGCCAGTGGTGTCCTCGTGGCCACAGGTATGCTGCTACATTCTACCTCTGATGCTCGAGGTGTTCATCGCCCGTTTGACCTTGCGTGACATGATAGGCTATGGCGCTCGGTGCCCTCCCTGAAAACGCTAGCTCGACCATGCAGCGCCTCGGCTCGCTCGTCGATGAAATCTGGTACTTCGCTGGTGACAAGTCGACCGACGCCAGCTGGTACACCAAGCGGGCAGTGCTACTGGGCATCTACGCCAGCACTGAGCTGTTCATGCTGTCGGATCAGTCTCCAAACTTCCAGGAAACCTGGGCGTTCCTCGATCGACGAGTCGATGAAACCATCGCTCTGGGCGAAGTGCCTCAGACTGCTGGCGATGTCGTCGGCATGGTCGGCCTTGGCGTCCAGTCGCTGTTCTCGGCGGTGACGTCCCTGGCGGGTCCATTGGCATCGCAAGCCGTGCGTAGCACGCCATTGGGCAGCATTCCCAACCCAATCTCTGCCGTTGGCAACGTTGTGCCACCACAAGTTGCCTCCACGCTGGCCTCGGGCTTCCTACCAAACCCATTTGATGCCGCTAAGTCGGCCATCCCGACGCCTCCATCCCCATTTGATGGCAAGGCGTTCGAACCTGTCGATCTGAAAGAGATCGACGAAGAACTCGAGAAGTTGGGTGGCAACAACGCGCAACGCAACTAATGCTGACGATTTTTGAACACGATAGGTTTGCTCTTACTTTCATACAGTTGAATTGTGTTTTTGTTCCGACCTGTCGTGCCTGGTCAGCCATTTTGGTTATCTGCATCATCGTCTGCTTTCTCGCTGCCTCCATCACCGTCATCGCTCCCCTCTTCACCATCCTCATCATCGTCATCGTCGTCACCCTCTTCTCCTTCGCCTTCTTCGTCCTGCTCGGCTTTAAGGTTGTCGAGGAAGGCCTTTTTCGCTGCTGCTTGAGCCTCGCGCTTGTCTCTTCGTGCCTTCTTCAGCCCATCGATTCGGGCCTCCTCCTCACGCTCCATGCGATTTTCCTCGGCATCCCAGTGCGCGTATTGCTTGTCCAGCGCTCGCAGGTCGTCACGTACGCGCAGAATTTGACGATACCAGCGCTCTCCACTCTTAGCGCGCTCCTGCTTCTCTCGTTTGACCATCCGAATAGCTTCACCCAGCACGCAAGCTGGCCAATCCTCTTTGTGTATCTCCTTGCCTTCCGGCGTGATCAACTTCCCTTTGCCGTAGATACGATTCTGCCGAAACATGCCTAGGTAGCTGTATCCAAGTGCATTGGTCTCGAAACCCTTGCCATGTCTGTAGTTCATGAAGAATTCGCCCTCGTAATACGTCTCTGTGTTGAGGAAAAGAATCTTTCCCTTGCCGCTCCGTAGGCCATTGCGGAACTCGCCTTCGTACCGGTAGCCCTTGTCCATCTCCATGACGCCGTAGCCGTGGAACTTGCCATTCTCGAAGTCTCCTGTGTATGTTACTCCGCTAGGGTAGACCAGCACACCCGGGCCGTGCGGTTTGCTATCTTTCCATGCTCCGCGGTACTTGCCACCATCTGCAAACGTGTACACGCCCATTGGTCCCTGCATCTCGCCGTCCTTCCAACGACCATTGTATGTGTAGAAGTCATGTTTCCCATGGCTTTCTAGCTGACCAGGCACTTGTGGTGCAAGCCCTGGCGGAGCGTTCACTTTCGGGACATGTGGAATTAACTCAAGCTTCTCCAACGCTTCTTCATCGGCATCCTTCATGGCCTGAGTGGTTAATACCTTCGGAGCCTGCTGTCGCTTTCTGGTGGATGCCTGGTGGAAGGAGCAATCGCGAAAGGCTCGTTGGAGCATCAGCTGGTTTTGCTCTCGTGGGCGGAGCTTTTTAACGGGTTTGATGACAATTCCCAGCGATGGATCAACGCGCTCTGGCTTCATGATAGCGTCATACTGCTCTTGGTGCTCGCGCATGGCCACTTCCAAGGTGGTGAGTGCCTCTGGTACGGCGAAGAACGCTTGTTCGAGGCGTGCAAACAGTACTGAGCTCCATCGATTGACTAGAATCTGGTTGGATTTCAGAAACCACGGCGCAAAACGCGCGTGAACCTCTGGCAGCCCCACTCGACGGAGCATGCGATAGTAAAACATGCTGCGCGGGTCTTCGTCCTTGAATTTCTGTTCAACACAACCAAGAAGTGAAAAACTGATTCTCCGTCAGACGAAAGACAGCCTTGATGACATACTCGTTGATATGCTGGTAGTAGCTTGGCTTCTTTGCGGATCAATGCATTGATTTGTTGCATCAACTGCACAAGAGCACATATCCAGCGAATGCCACAACAAACATCAGCATCCAAGCGACGTCGCTACTTCGCAATTTGCGGCATCGTACGGTGAAGAGCTCCTCCTCTGTGCGCTTCTTCTCCGCCAATTCCTTGGTCATGAGCTCGCGGAGGAAGGCCTGGCGCTTGTCACGCGGCTTCTCTCGCTTCTTGAGCTTGGCCATTTTGCTCAGAACTGCTGCCTTCATGTTGTGACGCCTTGCAGTGCTGTGCACCGATTGTCGGCTTGCTTTGCATCGGCATCACCACACGAGCGGTCGCAGTCCAAATCCGGTTTCGGATGCAAGCCAACGTTGGAACGAGAACGACAAACGATTGTGACGGAACGAAATGGGGGCCAATTGGATCATGTTGGTGTTGCAAAGCGTGCATTTGATTTGATTCTTGGTTACGGCGAGACAGCACACGGCCGAAAGCGGGACGACTACGTACGGGGATTGAAGAATGTTTCTCTCATCACTAGGTGTTCGACATGGATCGCCAAAGCAGGAACCCGAAGGCACTGCAGCTGGCGCTCCTTTCAGTATTAGCATGAAGTTGCAATCACTGAGAAACGGATCAGAACATGCACAAGAAGGAAACGAAGGAGGAATGCATCAGTCGACACGCATCGATGCCTCATCACGTTAGACACGGCCACCGCCACTTGCCGAGCACCTGCATTCGAACAAAATTTGGCGGCGGCCATCGCATGCCATCGAGAACCACTCGCAGGCCGCACTCAACTGCTGTCCGACAGGCAACGAAGAAGACAAATGATCCCGTGGCAGGTGCCCCACTGACCATATTTTGCCTGTGCAGATGACTGGATGCGGACGCAGCACGGTGGAGCGCGTGCCTCACGGTACCATGTCGCCTCGTGCATTAAAATGTCGCAAACTGTGCCACGTAAAGCGGGTTTGCCGTGCGTTTTTCGCAGGTTGACCCGTCACATTGGATCATCCATGACGCGTGTGATGGCCAGCCAGAATGTTGATGGAAGCAACTGGTCATGGCTTGATCATGTCGATGATGAACCGCTCGGGCAAAATGGCAACATGCGCAGGTGGAATCCTCGCCGACTGACGGATGACCTCCCACAGGTCCAGGACTCATCCATGAGCGAACAGCAAGGAAGCGCCTGGTTCGGGAGCGCATTCCCCTCGGAAGCGCGACGCCAAGATGTGGCAAACACAGAAACTTCCGACCCAGCGGACGGCGCAACGATCGGCTTCCGACGAAATGATGATGCACGACCTTTCTGTCAGTGCGATGATGTGGCAGGAGCAGTGCACACCTTCCGTGGAGGTCGAGTGCTGGCGGGATTGGTGATGGTTAAGCGGTGTCTTGCCCGTGAGGCAATGCGATTCTTGAAGGCATGCGAGGCGTTTGCAGCTGTTGCTTCACCTCGGGGCTGTCACTGCCAGCGCTTCTTGGTGTCACAACCGAGGAAACTTGAACATTGCTTGCCTTCGCCCGCCGGCTTCATTGGTCGTGCGGCTGTTGCTGTGTGGCAGCCGCCATTGGCGCTTGCTGGCCACTGTGGCGCACGCACGCGAGATGCATGCGGCGATGCTGCGCCACTCCATGACTATGCCCTTGGAAACCCCATCGTCACAGCACTGCCGCGTCATGCATGGAAGTTCTTGTGGCAGCGCCGGATCAGCTGAGACAACCTATCCCTTCGCATCAACCAACCCCTCGTGCCCAACCCAAGACCCTCTTTCGAATTCTTGTCCACCGTCTGCCCAATTGGATTGGCTGCCGAGCGATTGCGGTTGCGGTTCCTACCTGCCAGCTGCCCAATCACGTGGCTTGGAGTGTATTTTCAGCGTTGCGCAATTGGAGTCCACCCCCAACCACTCAGCGGCTGCCGCAAGCGGGTTTGTGTGTGTGTGAGAGCTGTGCGCGCGCGTGAATGGGGGTGCAGCGGCGGCGTTGTGCTGCTCCCCGAACCGCCTGCTTGGTTCACTTGGCGCTGGCATTCCACAACTCGCCCTCTGTGACGCGGGCAGCTTGAAGCAACGCACTCCTTTGAACGGCGGTGTGTTCCTCCGCAACACCCGAACACACTCAAATTCACTTCATTCACACCTGCACCACAGCGTGGCTGCCACGCGACACCGTCAGTCAGTCTCGGCTTCTGCATCATCATCCACGCCGAGCCTGTTCTTTCTTCTCTCCCTCCAAACATTTCAACTTTTCACAGTCGACAAGGTGAGTCCACTGCGTGTGTTGCCTTGCACGTGCATGGACATCCGCGCCATGGCGACGCCGAACCCAGAGCTCACACTACAATCCGCTGCCTCCTCCACTTCACAGACTCCGCGACATAGCACCATATCGCAATACATGGGCTGCCACCTGTCGAAGGAAGAAGACGTCGTGATTCACCGCCGCAAGAGCCAAGAATTCCAGGTCGGCGCGACCAAGCCGCGCCGCAAGAGCCTCAGCCAGAAGCTGTTGGCCGGCCGCAACAGCGAGCCCACGAACGGGCGTCGCGATGTGTTCAGCATCTTTGGTGAGCACGGCATGGTGTTGGAGCGACAGTCGGCGCATGAATGCAGTCCGCACAGCATGTCGGAAAGCGTCTTCTCCACAGCAACGACAGCCAGCGACAATGAGCGTGCTAACATCCGCGGCCCGCTTGATCAGTACATGCCGGCGCTGAACATTAGCTACGGTGCCTTCTCAGACAAAGGTATGCGCAAGACCAATGAAGACCGACAGATTTGTACGTCCCAGACGATTCAGGGCGACACCGTCGCGTACTTCGGTGTGTACGATGGCCATGGCGGATCGCGCGTCTCGGAATATCTGTCGAGTAACTTGCATTTGTCGGTGTACGAGCGCATGCGCCGCACCAACGACATGGAGCGTTCCGTGGTGGAAGCGTTCGCGGCCACCGACGATGTCATCTTCAAGAAGCAAATGGAAAGCGGCTCCACCGCGGTCTCTGTTGTTGTTCGTGGCAAGCAGGCAGTCATTGCATCGATCGGAGACTCTCAAGCTGTGCTGAGCTGCGATGGCAAGGCTAAAAACATTTGCGTGCCGCACACACCTGACCTATCGAGCGAGCACGAACGCATTTTGGCAGCGAAGGGCACCGTGGTCAAGGGACGCATATTCGGTTTGCTCGGGGTGTCGCGCGCCTTCGGTGACAACGATTTCAAGACATCGCGAGGCGAATTCAAGGACAAGTTTAACGGCGACCTCGTTTCATCAAAACCCGATGTCGTGCATCACACTATCTCTTCTCAAGACGAATTCATTGTGTTGGGCTCGGATGGGCTCTTCGATGTGATGGAACCACAGCAGGTGGTTAACTTCGTGCGCACCAAGATTGAGTTGCACGGAGAAGTTCAGCATGCAAGCGAAGAACTCGTCTCCCACGCCATCAGCCTCGGCTCCATGGACAATGTCAGTGCCGTGATCATTTGCTTCAACCAACCGACAACGGCAAACTCCGAGTCCGAGTAAGGCAGTGTGCCCCTCCTCCCAGGTCCATATCTATCCATTCCTTCCAGCAGGAACGCTGTCGTTAAGTTATTGTGCCGACATCCAGGAAGAAACTCGGCCTGATTGTCCAGTTCTTCGTATGCCTGTACCATAGTACCGAAGTGTACTGTATTCCCTCATTATTTTATACGCCACGACTGCGCCTTTGTTCAGCAGTGTCCAGCCAAGCAACAGCGGTGAACCGCTACATAAAGTGTAATCTAGCAATCATTATGTATTCATTTTTCCTCATCTTTTTTGGCCATGGATCTTGCAAGGTCACGCTCATGAGGATTGCGATTCCAGAAAGACAAGTAAGCTTCGCGTTGATGGCACTTCAGTCTCGAGTGCGCCACCACTGGACTCGTCGCAAGGTCGCAGTCCCTTCTGACGATCGTTCTTATGATGTTGAAGCAAAACGCAATTCTTCAATCGGATTTTGTCCGTCTGTTCAATCAAACAAAAGCTTGGCGAGCGTCGACGACGCTGCGTCGTGAGACGACGCGTGGCTGGTGGCACCGCGATGGTCGCAGAGCTGCTGGCAAAGAGCATCTAGTGCTGTGTACAGCTGGATACGCCCCTTTTTCCGCACGGATTCGCGTGAGGTGAGAATCGATCTGGGGGCAATTGGACGTCAACCACAGCCTGTCGACCGGTTCACATTGGTCGGCTGCAGCACGTGAAGATGATGATTTACGACGTAAATCAGAGTCATAGCCATGGCAGAGAAACGTGAGCTATCGCTAACAATGCGTTCTGGTCGCCGCTTGGTTCGCCACAACAGATATGAATTCGAGGAGTCAACTAAGTATTCGTCTCAACACATATTGTAATTTCAGCATTCCGAGTTACACGGTTCACAGTTGTGCCAGCAATTTCGACGGTTTGAAGAAGACAACGGCACACAGTTCAACCACACCTTCAGACTGGTGCTGAGGAGAGGAGTACATGCAAGCCGTAGCAGCACTGTGGCAGCTTTTGGTGTGACGCTGCTGACTGCATGATTCGGCACAACCACAGGTTCGGCTATTTTGTTTCCAAAATGCAGCATTGACGCGCGATGAGACCACCTGTTCAAAGATTGCAAGAAATCGGTGAGCACCCAGAGCAACGCAAACGTTCCGAAATGGACGCTTCGGAGGCGTTCAGGAAGCGTAGAGATCCGAATAAACATCACAGTGGGACTATATATGCGAAGTTAGCATAATTTCGGCAACTTGCACTCGTGAACCTTCAAGAAGCATCGAGGTAATGTAGGTAGATACATGGGTTACCTCCCTCCGAACTGGTTTAATGATCGCCACGCTCGTTCTGCAAAAGTACCAAAGCCGACTGTCCTGTCCAGCTCGCTCTCCCACCAATGCTCAGCTCACGATTCATAAAACTTGGTGGTAGATCGCAACGGATCCCTGAACTGCAATGCGGGTGCCACAAAAAAATCGGTACCCTTCGGTCAATCCGCTCGTATTGTTTCGCCAACCGCTTCCGCGAGATTCTTCAATTGAAAATATAGCGTACTCAGCAAGTGGTTCGACGAGGCACCGCGAAGTACGAGAATTTGTTTCTGCCGCAAAAGATTTCTCGTCTGATGCTCGGGGTCTAAGAGGTATGGCCTTGAGTCTGACGAGAGCACACTGACTGCACATGAACGCGACGGCTGCATGGGTACACGATCGAAGCTCAAAAGGTTGCTGATAGTAGACCAAAGGAAGCACTCATAAGGGCTTAAATACATTCGTCATGGCTCAAACCATACCTTGAAGCGCAGCAGTGCTGCAGCAACAATCAGCTCGAACGAAAACAGGCTCCACCAAAGCAAACGCCGTCCATGCCGATACCCAACCTCGATGCCGAATTGCCTGCACATGTCGGTGACAGTCACCAGCATCTCGCATCTGTCCCCCTGCGGACTATCCCGCAGCCCATGGCACCCACCACAGCAGCCAACCAACAATCAACCGCCAGCGCGCTGTCGCCGTGGCTTGCTCAGCTGGATGGATCCTGAATCTGTTCGTGGCTTCTTGCCCCGTTTCTACCACTTCCACTTGGCCCAAAATTGTGATAACACCAGCGCCCAAATTTTATAGAATCCTGTTTTAAACACCTGCTGGTCCAGGCACCTTTTGGCACCCACGATTCACATTCGGGTTGGTGACCTTACGTCCATTTTCCACTTGTCAAACGGGGGGAGGAAGATGAAGGAGTCGCCCAAGGGAACGAAGAAGCCTGCGGCCAAGGCGGGCAATGATAGCGCCAAGAGCGCCACCATGAGTGCCACCAAGCCGGCTGCATCGTCTTCGTCGTCCTCGACGTTGCTGTTCGTGGTTGTGCCGCTGCTCGTGGCCGCTATCGGTGGGGCGTGGAACGTGTTCGGCCCGCCACAGACGGACTCGGAGCCGATCGTGTCGCGCGGATTGAGCACCAACGCCAGCGCCAAAGCCCACCATGAGTCAGCGCGCGGCGTGTTTGTGCCAAAGTATGAGAGCAGCCTGGTGCACATCTACACGCAGAAGCTGTTGGTCCCAAGCTCGACCAAGTGTCCAACCTTCAAAGCGACCGAGGATCTGGCTCACGTCGAAGAAGCGATGCAGCTGGGTGCCGAGGCACTGCGTGCGAAGAACCAAGTGTTCATCATGCTGAACGGCCAAAATGAAGGTTTGTACGTACCATGGCGCACTGGTGACGGATGCCTGTTTGAGCTGGCCACGGCAGCTGCCAAGTTGCTCGGTGCCGACATTGATTTGCTGCCTAATGGCGTCAAGTTGATGACGCAAATGGGTCTTCCAATCGAGTCGCCAGAAGAGCTCGATGGTGAAGCTGGACGCATTGCACATGTGCTGTTGGACGGCCAGATCTGGGTGTGGCCTGGCATCAGGGTCGGTCACCAATTCCAAGTGGAAGACTGCACGGTGCGCACTCTGTCACTGAAGCCGAAGGTTTTCGCAGTCGAGAACTTTTTCAACGAAGAAGAAGCTCAAACCATCATTGACCAGGGCAGCGCGCATCTCGCTCGTTCACCTGTCGACAGTCCTGACGCTGTGGACGGCTACCACGCTGATCGTACCAGTGACACGGCATTCTTGAACGACAACGAATTCACGCGTGATTTCCGTGCGCGCACAGCCAACTTGGCGCGCTTGCCCTCTCCATCTTTTGTGGAACGCTTGCAGCTTGTGCGCTACAAGAAGGGTCAGTTTTTCCGTAAGCATGAGGACTACTTTGATTCCAAGCAGTTCCTCAACAAGAAAGCGCAATCCAACGAAGACTACAAGGCGTGGACGATCTGGGCCGCCAAGCGTATTGACGAGCTGAATGACAAGGCGAATACTGATCTGCCAGACGAGTTTCGCTTCGGTGGCAACATGTACCCAGACTTTGAGGACAAATCCGAGTTCCAGCTGGCCCTGTTAGGGGCGTTCATGGAAGATGCGGAGAAGGCCGACTTCTTCATGGAGCACGCCGATTTGGAGTGGGGAAAGTGGATTCGTGAAAACATGGAGACCAGAGCGTCAGACATCATGACGCCGCTGCTGGCTGACAAGGGCTACATGCTCCGTCACATCATCAACTCGTGGGAGAAGCGCGCTAAGTTGCCAGAGCTGAAGTATCAGATCCCGAAGCGTGACGTAAGTCCTGTGACTCACTATTTCCGCTGGATTCGCTGGGCAAAGGAACGCGTTCAAGATCTTTTGGACGAAGATCCAGAGTCCGTGCCGGAGGCCTTCCGCCCTGCTGGCGATTACTATCCAACGTATCACATCTCGTACCAGAACATTCTCGTTAACTTTGTTTTGGAAGACAACTCCAAAGAGGATCTGGTAGCTGAGTTCGGTGAAGAATGGGCTGAGTGGTTGATCGGGGGCAAGGACTCGAACGACATTTTGTTGGAAGGCCTGCGCGTCTCTGAGCTGATCTTTGACAAGGTGGTGGAATCGTTTACGAAGCGCGCAGGCGACAAGTTCGCATACAGGTATGAAGTGCTCCACGTTTGTGCTCGTCGATCGTGTGGCTGATCCTGTGTTTGTGTGTGCTTGCGTGTTGTGCAGCAAGCCAAAGCACCTGCGTCACTTCGAGCCAAACCGCTTCGTCACTGTCTTCTTATACTTGAACGAATGCCCTGAAGGTGGCGAAACGGTATTCCCATATTCGAAGGAACGCCTCGTGACTGGCATCAACCGTGATGGCATGGCCGAGTGCTCGGACGGCCTTGCCGTGCCTCCACGTCGCCTCACGGCATCGATGTTCTACTCGCAAACACCAGAGAACGCTGTGGATCCATCAAGTATGCACGGTGGCTGCCCGCCCGCCGATGGTGTGAAGTGTGAGTGGGCAAAGACTTCGGTGATCATGTGCTGGGCGATACTGATGCTGACGTTTTCTCCTGCAGACGGATCGAACTCTTTCGCATGGAATGCTGACGCCGATGAAGGCGCCAACGCGTGGGATCTTGGCTCGAACTTGAAGACCCATCCAGAGGCGTAGATCCAACGACGCAGTGGCGAACGTTGTGAACACGATGTGCTTCTTGTTTCGCTGTGTGTGTTTGTTTTGACATGTCGACCGAATTGCGATGCGCACTGTTGTTCATTGTTCATGATGGCACGAAGCGGTTGCGGGGTTCGCTGCGTAAATTGATTTTGTTTTAAGTATGTGTTGAGGCTGTAGATGAGGCGGTCGGTCGTTGAACTGTGAGGCAACCTGATTGGGCTTTCTATTGGGTGTTTTCCGTGTACAATGTTCCGACCGACCGCCAAAACTATGCAAATGCCATTAATATTTTCAATACTAAAGTCCTTAATAAGCACGTCCACGGTGCGATCAACCACGAATTCGTCCTGAAGAATTTCTCGTCAAAATAACGGTTGCTTGGTGATCTGTTACGTTCAAACCATACAAACGGGCATGTTCACTGAACGCGATGCAACAATTCGTGAAATTCAAACAAAAGTGTTGGGTTTGATACAGAACCATACAGAACCAACGTCCCGATGTGAGCCAGCGCAACATTTCCTGAAGCGAAAATGTTGCAAGGTGGGTTACCAGCTGCGATTTTTTGTTTGAATAGCGCTCAATTCCAGGCTTCACACTTTCACGTGTGACGTCGGCACGGGCTCTTGGAGCCAATCGAGCAGACATGAATGATGAGGTCAATATTGGACAAAATAGTCAAAATCAGCAAGTCGAAGCCGACCAGACTCAACGTGATGATCAGGTGGCGGACGGTGTCAACGACCTTGGCATTGGCGGCGCCATCAACGATGGAACGGAGATCAACGGCGGTGATGAAATGCAGACTCAAAATGTCCCTAAAACTCCTCATGTCACCACCACTGGTCATGTCGGATCTCCGACAGTTGCAGCTGATCACTCCACCTCTACTGGGAATGAGTTCGTTTCCCAGTTGACATTCCCAGAAATCCCCACAGAGTACATCGATGCATGCTCCATCGAGGCACTTACATTACTTCTGAACAACAACGACATTACCGAAGAAGCCGTGTCTTCGACTGCTGCAGATATCCTTTCTGAGCAATCCGACACATTGACATCCGATGCGGCACCCGACATTCCGACATCCATCGCAGCGGAAATAGCAGCCGACTCCAGCTCTGCGTCCGATGCGTCCTTGCAAGAGAAACCCAAGCGCGTGCGGCGCCCTTGCAGCGTATTCAACTGCACAAGACGATCAAGATCCATCGGACTATGCATCGCCCACGGTGGCGGGAAAAGATGTGAGGTCGAAGGCTGCAACCGAAGCAGTCAGAGTGGCAACTTGTGCATCCGACATGGCGG
>NSDO01000027.1:109006-151869 GCA_002286825.1 Lagenidium giganteum
TTGTGGGCATCATGGAGGCGGTCGCCGATGCTCCGAGGCTGGGTGTGATCGACCGTGTCGTCGGAATGGTCTTTGTACGACCCATGCTCGTTTGGAAGACAAGAATGCAGGGTCAGCAACCTTTCAGAATCAGTGACTTTATTGGATGGTTTTGTGAGACGTCCTGTCGAGCCGAGACAGCGACCGTATGCACCGAGAGACAAAAGCCCGAAACAAGAGGCACCTTCAGCAACTTGGCATGCGGCCTACTGATGCCGCCGTACATCGATGTGGGTGGCGTAGGTCCACTGGTTGGTTCAGTGAGTAAGAGCCATCGCGCGAATCCGCTGGGAGAGTTGGCGATTCCCGACATTTAATATCGGGATTGGCCTCGAAGTGCGATGTGAGGGCTTCAATTTACAGTACTGTGGTGGTCCCTGATGACATCATTTTTGCCCGATGGCAAAAAAAGAGTGGGAATACAGTATCTTCCCTGCTAGTGAGTCGGAAACAGCACGATACTTGTGTTTTAAATGGATGACTTCGTGAATACTTATCTGTGTCTTGACTCCGGAAAGTCCGAATGAGCACCACCAGCGTATCAAGAACCATTATCGCAGCAACATCAACTGCGCCGCCGTGCCAATAATGGCGTCGGAAAGACGAAAGAGATGAACCGGAATGTCGATTGATAATATCACTCCCATCAACGAGATCGGCAATGACATATGAAGCGTGGTGTTCCCAATCCCGCCGAAGAGTGAATTGGTGTCATTGTGGAAGAGGCATTGAAGGCAAGAGAGATCTGGTAGCAAGAAGAACATATCCAGGGCAAGCTGAGCAAAACGAATTCAGCTGAGAAATCAAGAAGAACAAATCCAGGGCAAGCTGAGCAAAACGGATTCAGCTGAGAAATCGACAGAAACGACATGAGCCAAAAAACGCTCATGCAGGTGCCTTGGTCAATTACCGACCGGACAGGATTTCCCACCAGGCGTAATCAACAGTTTCGACAGCCGCAAAAAACTCCCGATAAGGCAGACTGCTGCATCGGAGAATGAATGCCGGTTGCACTCTTCCCCCAATGCAGAGCAAGCAGCGTTGCAGAGAAGGAGTTGATATCGAGAGAGAAAGCTCGACATGCCGACGAAGCCGTCCAATTTCTACGCGATGACATGAATATCAGGATATCCAACATCAACTGCAACAGTTATGAATACAAACGTCGATTCGTTGATTGAGGTAAGTTGCTCTCGTGTCAGTTTCCTCGTTTGGAAAGGCACTGGTGACAAAGGTGGCACTGTAATTTTTTTCCAGGTTGACCGCGTCGTCATCACTGCAACTCCGCCATGGAGCCTCAGGCCTCGACTTTATTGTCTGTCCGAACTCGCGCCAAACGGGGCGTGATCACCGCCCACCTTAGTATTCTTCATGAGGCCGGAGTGGGACTTTTTTTTGCGATCGCCTCGGTCTTCTGGCACTCAAGTACGCATGAACGTTAAACAGCTCTGCAGCCAGTTCCAACGGTTCACACACCAAAGAGTCACAAGCACCGGCACCGGGAAATTCGTGAGGAGTGGCAACAGTGCAGGTGCTGCCTCGAATTCTGGGAAATTGGGAATGGGATTTGCGTATGTGGATGAGTGACTACCAACAAGTTCGAATTGCACGTATTCGTACGCGGTTTCTACGATTTAAAGACGCGATGAATGAAGGTTGCGCGTGTACAAGTTAGTTAATACCCGACAGTATCCCACCCATTCGTGAAGTCATCGACTTTAATCGTTGTGTCGAACTGCGTCACTTGGCAACTTCCATTCGTGTAGTATGCCGATCAGTGATCAAGTGGTTGTGCGTCCTGGCTTCACGTCTGTCGTGGCAATGTTCGTTTTAAGCGCCGACTTCACGCAAGTCACTTGATTGTGACGAGGTTCCGAACTGCGTGCAAGAATGGTTCTCTAACCCAGTAGCCAACGAATGTTGAAGTCAATTGCCATTGCGTTCAATTGCCGAAGATCAGTTGCCAAAGTTCGTTCTCGGGCACTAGCCCCAGCACAACGCATGAAGAAGAAAGAATGCAAAAATTGGACTCCATCCTTCTGATATTCTAGGACAAGCGCTGGCTCGAAGCCCTGATCGACCTCATGTGGTGCTGAAGAATATCTGATGGCGGGCGAACATTGCAGCTAACAAGTGAAGACGCACGATGGAGTAGGGTAGAATCAGCAAAGAATCACGACACGAGCTTTGATGAAGTTGACCCTCGGTAATTCTTGTCGTTAATCCACCAAGATGACATGATCTGAAAGCACTGTGAGTGTATTGCTTCGGCCTGTTCTCGCAGATATGATATGAACCTCGGTCTGTGGAGAGGGCGAGACACAAGGCTAGTCATTTTCCAGGTCATCATGAGTCTCTCGCCAAGCCATCCATTATTGCCATGAAAGGCCATCGTGGAAAGTTGGATCCAGGCGCATCAATATCCTCCGCAGCCTTCCCTCCTCAATGCCATTTTTACTCTGTCTTCTTGGCGTTCTGCATCTGCAGCAAGCTCTACTGTCAAGTGTGCCGACGATGTGAAGCGCTAGAGTGCTAATACATGATTGGCTAAGTCGATGTAGGAGTAGTATCGCAAGGACAGCCCTTCGTATTCACACAGATAACGCTTCATCAGTATCGTCATCGCCTCACGTTTAATTAACTTCGGCCGGATATCGTTGTGCCATTCTCCATCTTCAAGAATTCCCGAGGTGATAGGCTTCCAGTGCTCAGTTCCGCATCAACAAACGCTTGACTTGATATTTAGTAGAAATCTGGAATCATTAGACTAAGCAATACCACCAAAATACCGGTACGCCACCTGGCACCAGTGATAATGCCGGTATTTTGAAGAATGTTGCGACGAAAATAGAGGAATTGTTGCGCTGCGGATGGAGGCACTTGGAAGCTACGAGACACCGCCTGGTGGTGCGGTCTCACTCGATGATGTTGAGTTGTCGGGTGCGATGCGCCTCCATGCATTATCAACTGTGTACAAGTGTGGCGTCGTGGAGCTGGTTCATCGTGGAAAGTCTCCGCCCGTGCTAGATGATGTCGATACGCTTGTGAATGACTGGGAACTCGACACCACATCGCATCACGTCCTGCGACTCGCCTTTTGCAGGTAATGACCAATTTGTGGCTTGCACTTTGATGCACTTGCGCTAGATACCATATATACGGGATTCAAAGTGTTTAAAAGCTCTTCTGCTCAGTGTGCAGGAGATGTGGGAGATGTTTGTCGATTTGGAGTCTGCTCTGTTCGCGTATCGGCTCACGACAATGAGCACGACGGCACCTATTCAATTGCTCGCATGCCACGGGCATTCGTATCGAAAGCGCATTACCAACACTGAGCATTCGACGGAAGTGTTCGAAGTACCGTTTATCGAGGCAAGCAGCCTCATTCGCCGCCGCCGAGTTCGATTGGAGCATGGCATAGCGCTCGTTCCGATGTCGGACATGGCTCACATTGCCATACACCACTTCAAGGAGCTCATGATTGTGCGTCTCCGGAGTCTACGGGCCGCGATCCTCATTAATCGCCAGGAATACGAGCGATTGTATCCGCTACTCGAGCACCTTCGAGCGATTGCAACGAAATTGTTATCCAGATCGTGCGAAATTCACCTGCCAAGTCGACCTCGTGTGGCGCTTCATGAAATCGATATCGTTGCGGAGCGCCATTTCCCGCTTTGCATGAAGCATTTGCACCACAAGCTACGCAGCAACAACCACCTCAAATACGACGGTCGGGTGCAGTATCGGATGTTTCTCAAAGGCCTCGGGTTGTCCGCTCAAGAAAACCTCGAGTTCTGGCGATCGGCGTTCACCAAGATCATGGCCACATCCAAGTTCGAGAAGGAATATGCCTATAATATTCGACATAGCTACGGGCTGGAAGGCGCCAGGAAAGACTACGAACCACTCAATTGCCAGCAAATCGTCAGCGGAGGTGCGCCCCGCAACGGTCAGTACCATGGCTGCCCTTTCAACCATTGGGGGACATATTTCCTTCGTGCACAATTGGCGAACGACCAACGCATCAGTCACGGGGCGCTCGATCACATTCTGCGAAGCGCTAGCTCTGGGAATCCACAAGAAGCCTGTCGTCGGTACTTTGATGCACTGCATCCCAATGCGAGTACGGGATCCGACGTCGCAATGCACCCAAATGTCTGGTTTGATGCCAGCTATCATGCAGCCCACCGCTCCAGTTAACAGTTATCATGTTTGTAACCGATGCCATCCTGTTGCGTGTTGTGACCCCGATCGGATGGCCGACGTCATGAGCGCTGACGCGTGCACGCCGGCAAAGAGACGAGCAATGGACGCGACAACGAGCGAGCAGAATGGCAGCACGCGCGTGACGAAGCTCGAGCAGCTTGACAAGGACGTCTCAAACTTCAAGTTGCTCTCGATTCTGCGCGTGCTGAAGGAGACGGTGGGCGCTGGTGAGTGAGCTGTCGGTGGTGTCAGGTGTTAATTGTGCTGCACTCGTGTTGTCACTCATGGCTTCGCCCGTAGATGCCGTGAACGCGGCCGTGGAGCAAGTGATGAATGCTCCTGCCAAGAAGAAGTGGCAGCAGAAGCGGAAGGCCCCACGCGAGTTCAATCAGGCCAACTACCAGAAGCGCCACATGGCCCTCAAATTCCTCTACATGGGCGAGAAGTACGCTGGGTTTGCTCGACAAGACCACATGGATGTGCGTGATGCGATGGCTTCCTTGCTTGGATAACTATTGTGGCTTAGGAGTGACTCATACTCATAATCGGACGTTTGTTTTGTTGTTCAGGAAACCATTGAGCGTTACCTCATTGATGCGCTCAAGCAGACAAAGCTCATCGAGGATATCAACACGTGCAATTACAGTCGTTGTGGTCGTACTGATCGAGGCGTCAGTGCGTTTGGACAAGTGGCTGGTATCACGCTCCGTTCCAACGTCCCTGCAGGCGCCGAGTTGCTCGACCATGCTTCCATCGATGACGTCCGCCCGGGAGAAAAAGTCCGAGTGAAGCTGGCCAACGGCACTGAGAAGACCGTGACGGAAGTCGATTACGCTGTGCATATCAACAGATCGCTGCCCGAAGACATTCGCGTGTATGCTGCGACGTCTGCTCGCGACACCTTTGATGCGCGCTTCGACTGCCGAGGCCGTGTCTATCGCTACTTCTTCGTGCGCAAGAACCTCGACATTGAACGAATGCGCACCGCGGCGAAGTCGCTTGTGGGACTTCATGACTACAGAAACTTTTGCCGCATTGACACCAACTGCCAGACGTTTAACCGGCGCATCAAGGAATTCAACATCGTCAAGTGCGACAGCAACGTGGCGACTAGTTCTGAGGATCAAGTGTACCGTTTTGAAATCCACGGTATGGCGTTCCTGTGGCACCAGGTGCGCTGCATGGTTAGCGTCCTCTTCATGATCGGCGAAGGACGGGAAGAGCCATCGGTGATCGAGCGCCTGCTGGACATCGAAGCAAACCCTCGCAAGCCACAATACGACATGGCGTCAGATCTTCCACTGGTGCTCCACGACTGCATCTTCGAAGATGTGACATTCGGGTACGTCTGTGTCTTGCATCTGGCCAGCTGCTTTGCGTGGATGGAATTGCTAACTATGTTGCCTGGTCTGTCATATGTGTCGCCTTTGTTGCCTGCCGTGCGTTCAGCTCGTCGAACTCGCCACACTCGCCGCTGGCGCTGCACCACGTCCACGATAGCTTGTCTGCGCAATGGGAACAGCACACAATTCGAGCGGCCATCCTCAAGAGCAACCTCGCGGAACTCGACTCGTTCCGTGTGCATCGCGACCTGGTGGTGGAAGACCTCGACCATTTCTCACCCAAGCTGGAGCAGCTCTTGGCCGAACGGTTCCCGACGTCGGCGACGGAGCCCGTGGCATGGCACCAAGTGCGCCCGCTGCTGCCCTTGGCCAGCCGCAGGCGCTACTTCCCGCTCTTCACGCGCATGACCAGTGACTCGGTCGACGAGAAGAAGCACAAGATGAAGGAACGCAAGCGCCGCCGCAACGACGACGCGTCGTTGGTCGTTGAAGTTGCCACGGCGCAGCAATCGGACCCAAACGTCGCAGCAAACCAGGAACAAGCTAGGGAATAGATCACTGCCTTGCACCAAGGACTTTGACACCACAGATCCGGACGATCGCAATCCATTGGGGAACAACCGGGACTACTATTGCAATCTGGTTGCTTCGCACGCTGTCATGGCACTTCACTCGTCGCACATTTCTGATGTGTGCGTGCGTCGGGCTGTGCAGGGCCGTTGGCATTGCGACACAGCACGAAAGAAAGAAACACAACGCCTGTAAGACTGCAACGGCGGCAGCAACATGCTCTGCCGTCGTCGGCTACTGTAGTTTCCTGTCGCTCGAGACGAGCAGACAGGGAGGGAGCACGACAGTCCAGCTGACCACCAAATCGACCGCAATCATCAAGCAATCAATCAGTCAATCAATCAATCACGCTCCAACCAGCATGATCATCAACAACGTCGCATTTCACACGCAATAATGCATGCAGCACAGTCCAGCACGGTAACTTTTCATGCCACATTAAAATTTCTTCCCCTGATGCTTGGACGAAGCCGTCGACTGCGACACAGATGTTCCCATCAATCGCTTCACTCCGAGCGTCCCGGCACCCAGGAGATGCTGTGGTCCATGCAATCCCAAATTCCCGCACTCACCCTATCGTTCATGCCTCTAACCAAGAAAGATTCAGTCAGGTTGGCTCGATGCTCGCTTGACTGACCACGGGAAATCACACACCAACGGCTGTTTCCACGAAGCCTTGCAGAGGCGATGCTCGCGCATTACTGGGCGCGTTAGTTGCCTGTTTCTGCTCGAACGGTGGCATGTTGTGCGCGGGTGTTGAAGATGGAGTCCCGTTGAGCACCGGGCCCTGTTGCCGTCCGTGGCCAAGTGCAGATGTTGCAACGTGTCGTCGGCAAGAAACGCGTGACCGCTGCCAAGGCCAGGCCAGTGTGCGCGCATCTGCACTTGGTGCTGGGTTGCACTGCGGTCAGCATTGCCCGCCAAGCGCTCGCGTGACGCTGACGTCGGCTGTCTGGGTGGGCGCCTACTGCAAGTTGGACTGGACGTCTGCGTTTGGTCAACGGCGCGGGTGGCGGTGGGCGATCACTTCGCAACTGGAGATCTCCCAGTCCAATCCATTCGGGTCGTCGACGCTTGGCTAGTCTCTAACTACCCTCGAAAGCGATCATGAAGCTGATCGTCAAGTCTCTCTTCGCCGCCATCGCCGCCGTGTGCTTGGCGCCTGCTAGCGCTGGTCGCAAGGCCCAGGCCACGATCGACGTGATCGCCTACAACGATGTCTACGAGTTGCTGCAGGACGATGTGAACGGCCTCAAGCTCGGCGGTCCATCGCGTGTCGTGCCAATCGTGCAGGCCATGCGTGCCAAGAACCCAAACAGTTTGGTCATCTTTGCCGGTGACACCATGTCGCCATCGCTGTGGTCGTCGCAGTTCAAGGGCATGCAGATGGTGGAAGCCCACAACGCCCTCGGCGTTGATGTCGCGTCGCTCGGCAACCACGAGTTCGACTTCGGCCTCGAAGCGTTCTACAACGTGTCGGAAGCCAGCAACTTCCCGTGGCTCAACGCGAACTGTTACGAGAAGGAGACGGATGAGCTCTTGGGTGGCACGACGCCGCGCTTGGTCAAGGAATTCAACGACCCAAAGTTCGGCAAGATCAAGATCGGCTTCTTCGGTGTCATGTACGACATGAAGGACTCGAGCAAGGGCTTGTACTGGACTGACCCGATCGCTGCCGCCAAGACCCAGGTCAAGATCCTCCGCGAGAAGGAGAAGGTCGATTTCGTCATCGCCCTTACCCACCAGGACCTGGCTGATGACAACCGTTTGTCGAAGGACGTCAAGGGCATTGACATCATCTACGGTGGCCACGACCACAGCTCGATGCTCCAGACCAACTTCGGCACGCCATACCTTAAGGCTGACTTCGACTTCCGCTCGGTCTGGTCCTCGCACATCGAGTTCTTCGCTGCCGAGAACAAGCTGCCAGCTATGTCGCGCATGACGCACAACGCCATCCCGATTATCGAGGAGCTGCCAACTGATGCCGCTCTTGACAAGGTCATCGATGAGTTCGATGCCAAGATCAAGGACCTGCACAAGCGCGTCGTCGGCAGCCTCTGCGAGCCACTCGACTTGTCCAACAAGGTTGTGCGCGCGATGGACTGCCCTGTTGGCAACATCTTCGCCGATGCCACTCTCGAGTTCTACGGCCCAGGCTCGGCGGACATCGCCGTTGCCAACGGCGGTGGCATTCGCGGTGACAAGATTTACCCAGCCGGTGACATCACCGTGGGCCAGATCATTGCCTGGTCGCCATTTGGCAACACCATCATGGTCGCGGAAACCGATGGTGCCGCTGTCAAGAAGTTCATCACGAACGAAATGAAGGACAGCTGTGGTGCAGGCTCCGTTATCACGCTCAACGGTCACTACGTGCACCCAGCGGGCATCAAGTTCGAGTTCCAGTGCACTGGCGAAGGCAAGGGCGATATCACGAGCATTGAGTGGTTCAAGCACCCAACCAAGACTGGTTCGCTTAAGGACGATGAGAAGGTGTTGATTGCCATGAGCAACTACTGGTACAACGCCAAGTTCGCTCCTCTTGGCCTGAAGAACAAGCTCACCAAGACCGAGGCGGAAGCTGGCCGCATTGACACGGCGCTCGAGCAGTACGCGAGCAAGTTCCCAGACAACAAGATGTGCGTCAAGGCCGAAGGCCGCTCCTCCGTGTCGTACTAAACACGCCTAATCATAAAGTCAATACTACAGTAGTCTGCCAGTCTCAAACAACTCTGCCGTCGTTGCTGTTGCTCGGTGTTCCTTTCGGTTCGTCGTTCCGACTGGCAATACTGTGCTAGGACGCCACGTCCTCTAACATCTGCACGCAGGTGGTCATCCGCACGTTGCCGTCTCATACAGGCGCTGGCCATCCAATCGTCGTCATCAGCATTTCGCTGTCAACCAAGCCTTCTCATGGGAGTATCCCAGCGCCATCTCACGGCCGGCTGACTGACCGAGAGCGCACTGATCACGCCGCAATATGGTCAGCTATTGTTGACAAACGTCATCCTCACAGACAGACCACGGACTTTGCCCGTCAAGTCCTCCAGCAGCCTCGACGTTGCGGTGGTCCGAGCCAAACGCGCTTTGTGTGCATACCTTGGCCAAGAGGCACCAAACGTATGCTTACCACTCGGACCTGTTTCGTCCAGTCGTCGTTCAGCACAGTAGAGACACGCATGTTCGATACTTAAAAGTCATAACATATCCATTTTCAAAGTACAGTGTGATGCCATGAAATAGGGAAAGCACCAGTATACGTTCCGTTTAGGAATTCAAATATCGGAAAAGAAAGGTGTAACAAAATAGCCAATCACAGGGTGGTTCAACCACGCTTGACATGCATGGGAGAGCGCGAATGGTGTCGCAAAGCTCACAACTCAAGTTGGGGTGTGCCAAGCGAAGCCGTGGCCAGTGAAGATGATTGAGCTCCCTGTGATTGACCTGCAGCACTACAAGGCAACGGGCGACCGTGCCGAGTGCGAGAAGGCTGCCGAGTCGCTGCGCAAGTACGGTGTGCTCTGCTTGAAGGATGAGGTATGCACGTCCATTCAATGCATTACGTTTGTCGTCGTGTGTGGTTCTAACGCGTGTTATCTTGACCGAACAGCGCGCGACTGACCAGGATAACGATACGTTTCTGTCCATGATGGAGCGCTACTTCGAGTCGACCGACTTCGAGAAGGACGCGCGTCCAGAGTACCATTACCAAGTCGGCGTGACGCCCGAGTTGAAGGAGCGTGCCCGCAACCACTGCGCTCGTGCTGCGCAATTGGACAAGGAGCACGCGCCAGTGACGCTGTGCCCACCAGAATTGGACAAGAAGAGCCGCTTCTTCTGGCGCATCGGTGATCGTCCTGCGGTGAGTCTTGCGTCGTCGTCGCTGTTGAGTCCGCGATGTGCAACATCACTCATGCATAGGGCTGTCGTGCAGGTCACGAAGTTCAGTGAGCTCAATGCTGAGCCAGTGATCCCTGAGAACTTCCCAGAGTGGGAATCGGTGATGAACATGTGGGGCAACAAGATGCTCGCCGCGATCACTGATCTCGTGGAAATCGCTGCTATTGGCTTTGGCCTCGAGAAGGATGCCTTCAGCAAGCGCATCCTCAACGGCCCACACTTGTTGGCGCCAACCGGCAGCAACTTCAACGTGTTCAACAAGCTCAACGACGTGCTCGCCGGCTACCACTACGATCTTAACCTGCTGACGATCCACGGCAAGTCCCGCTTCCCAGGCCTCTACATCTGGTTGCGTGACGGCACGCGCACGGCCGTCAAGATCCCAGATGGTTGCTTGCTTGTGCAGGCTGGCAAGCAGTTCGAATACCTCACTGGTGGCCATGTCGTCGCTGGTTTCCACGAAGTGATTGTGTCGGAGGCCACGCAGAAGGTCACTGAGCAGCGCAAGGCGGAAAACAAGGGCCTGTGGCGTGTGTCGTCGACGCTCTTCTCGCACACGGCGTCGGATGTGACGCTCGAGCCACTGGGCCACTTTGCCACTCCTGAGACGACGGAAAAGTACCCACCAATCCTCGCTGGCGACCAGGTGCTCGCCGAACTCTCGCATATTGAACTCGGCAAGGGCTACAAGCTGCAACGTGACGAATAAATATATTCATTTTGTTGTGTAGATGCAGTGTAACTTACTCAACTTTAGTGCAGCACAACATGACGTGTTAATGTTAATTGGTGATCCATCTGTGGGATCACTGGACTTGAACTTGCACTCGACGACAGGAGCAGAGCAGGAGAGAGCGATGGAGGACCGAGTGCCGCCGTTCACGCTGGGTATGTGGTGCTCCACGCTCGAATATGCGTTAACGATTGACGGTGCGGAGCGTCCTCGTATTGAGCCTCGATCAACGCGGTGTTCTGTGCCCTGCAGACAAGCCTCGTTACGATCAATCGACATACTATGGTCGATGGCGGCAATTCGTCGAGCTTGTTTCTCCAAGGTGAGCGCTGTGAACTCGGGAAAGATAACGCGTGCGTTATGAGTGAAGGCTAACATCGGTATCAGTGCTCTCTTCTTGAGTGAACAGGAGATCAAGAAGGCGAACGACCTGCTCACGAGCTTCAAGGAAGGAGAGCTCGGTCACGGCAAAGTGAGCGATGCAGAGCTGTGGCAAGCGCGACGAGGTAAAAGCCGAGGAATCTTTTCTAATTATTGAGGCAGTCGGGGCTGAAAAAGGTGTCGTTGATCAGTGGTGGATTCGGCCGTGCATCCACAAACTGGCGAGATGCTTCCAATTGGATTCCGTTTGGCGGCGTTCGTTCCGGTCAATATTCCTATCTGTGCCGGCATGCTGCTTGCACCACCAACGGTAATCTTAATGTGTAACTTTCTGGTCATGGTGATGTTGTTGACATGTGATTTTCATCGGTAGCTCTTCAACACAGTGTTCTGGCAGTGGGTGAACCAGTCGTACAACGCTGGATTCAACTACGCGAATCGCAATGCCAGCAGTGAACAAGATAACTCGACCATCTTCAGTTAGTATTGTCTCCTGAAATGTGTTCTTTGTCGAAAACTGAGAGCTGACTGGGAATTTGCTTGCTGCAGAGTCATACGCTACGGCCACGTTTGTGTCGTGTGCAAGCGCTGTTGGCCTCGGACGTGTCGTCAAGACCGCCAAATCCCTTTCCCCTGGTGCTCGATCGCTTCTTCGCAAGGTATCAATGCAGCTATTGGTCAGTGCGATTGGTCTGTTGGCCTAACAGCGTGTACGTTGTCGGGTAGATGGTGCCTTTTGTGGCTGTGGCGAGTGCTGGTGCATTCAATGCCGTGTCGATGCGTTTCAACGAATTCCAGTGAGTACCTTATCTCTGTTCTCAGTTTGCCCACAATGTAATAATTGCGAATTGCGATTGTAGAGAAGGAATCGACATCATGGATGACGATGGAGAAGTTCGAGGCCGTTCCGTGGCTGCTGGTCGCCAGGGCCTCGCCCAGGTGGCGCTCACGCGTGTTGCGCTTCCTATGCCCAGTACGGCAATTTGAGTCTTGTCGTTGTTGCGGACACGATCTTGTGCATTATCACTAACTGCTCCATCTATTTAATTTAACGCAGTTCTGTTGTTGCCGCCATATCTCCTCGAAGGAATGAACAAGGCGCGCCTGATGCCAAAGGGCAAGTACCCGAAACTGTTCACGGAATTGAGTGAGTCGCTCTCATTAATTTTCGAAACGACTTCGTTGTTGTGCTCACATTTCATGATCCAACTTCACTGCGCAGCCGTCGTGACTTTGTGCCTCTGGGGAGCTCTTCCAGCGGCAATTGCTCTCTTCCCTCAAAATGGCACGATCGAAGCTAGCCAAGTCGAGCCAAAGTTCCAGAACCTCGTGGATCGCCATGGCAACCGCATCGAGCGCTTTACTTACAACAAGGGCATCTAAATGACCACATCACCAGTGTCTTCTGTTCATCGAGCAATGGCTAAGACCAAATATCAGCGACAGTGAAAATCAATCAAAGAAAACACGTTTGAACTATAGGCAACAAGTGCACTGCAAAATGAGTGCGCTGCTGGCTACTTCTGATAACTATTGCACACACACCTAGTGATGGAACAGACGCACGTTGGAGAACGCCATGGTGATGCCGTACTCGTTACAGGCTCCCTTCACGTCCTCATCGCGCGTGCTGCCGCCAGGCTGCGTGATGAAACGCACACCGAGCTTCGAGGCGTGGTCGATCGAATCGCGGAATGGGAAGAAGGCGTCGGACGCCAAACTGACGTTGGTCAGTGTCTTCAAGAACTCCTCCTTCTCGGCCTGCGTCAGCGGCTCTGGTGGAGTGTCGAACTGAGCGTTGAACGTCTCGAGCTCAGCAGGCGCCATGTCGCCTTCGATGTAGCGCACACGGGCGTTCACACGCTCCTGACGCTTGACGGTGCTCTTAAAAGCAAGACCCTGCACCTTTGGGTGCTGGCGCAGGTGCCAGATGGCGACCTTGCGTCCAGCAAGCTTGACGCAGTCGACGCGAGACTGCTGGCCGGCGCCCACACCGATCATTTGGCCATCCTTGGCGTAGCCGACCGAGTTCGACTGCGTGTACTTGAGCGTGATGGCTGCCAAGATGAGATCGCGCTTGCGCTCTTCCGTCAGATCCCCTCCACCGTTCGTCTGGACATCCTTCAGGTGCTCCTGCGAGAAGATGACGTCGTTGCGCTTCTGCGAGAACGTGATGCCGGCAATTTCGCGGTACTCAACGTTTGGCAACTGGAAGTTTGGATCAGCTTCCAGCACAATAAAGCCACCGCTCTTCTTGCTCTTGAGGATTTCGAGCGCGGCCGGTTCGTAGCCAGGCGCAATGACACCGTCGCTCACTTCGCGCTTCAAGATCTTGGCTGTGGCTTCATCGACGACATCGCTTACAGCAACAAAGTCACCAAACGACGACAATGGATCGGCGTTGCGAGCGCGCAGGTACGCGAGCGACAGCGGGGTCAACTCGACCTTGCCCACCTCGTAAGCCGAGTGCAAGCCGCTCTCGAGCGGAACAGCAACAGCAGCACCAGCAGGACTGACGTGCTTGAACGAAGCGGCAGCTGGCAAGTTGAGCGACACGCGCAACTCACGCACGAGCTGGTAGGCATTGGCGGCATCGAGAAGGTTGATGTAGCCAGGAGCGCCATTGAGCACGCGGAATGGCAACTTGGAGCCGGTCAAGCTGAGGATGGCAGACGGCTTCTGATGTGGGTTGCAGCCATACTTGAGCGTGAGCTCGTGGTTGTAGACACGCGTGACGGTTGGAGCCGCATCACCGAGCTGGCCGTTGACCCACGACGAGATCGACGAGTCGTACGACGCCGACAACGCGAACGCAGCAGCGGCACACTTGCGACGGAATTCAAGCGTCGTGTGGAAGTTGTTGGCCTGCAATTCTTCGATCAGCATTGGGTACTGTGCTGGGTTGGTGCAGATGACCACGGCCTTGTGGTTCTTGGCCGACGAACGCAGCATGGATGGACCACCGATGTCGATGTTCTCGATGCACGTGTCGAAGTCCGATCCCTTGGCTACGGCAGCTTCAAACGCATAGAGGTTGAGCACGACGAGGTCGATTGGCTTGATGCCGTGCGTCGCCATGTCTTGTTCGTGCTGCGGGTTGCCGCGCACACCGAGCAGACCGCCGTGAATCTTCGGGTGGAGCGTCTTGACACGTCCATCCATCATCTCCGGGAACTCGGTGACAGCCGACACATCCGTGACAGGGATCTGGGCATCACGGATGGCCTTGGCCGTGCCGCCGGTCGATAGCAGCTCGACGCCGTTGGCCGCGAGGTACTTGGCGAGGTCGACGACGCCCGTCTTATCCGACACCGACAGCAGCGCGCGGCGGATCGGCATGAGCGAGGACTGCGAGCCCGCGCTGGACACGGCGTGCAAGATATGGCTCATGATGAGGCAGCGGCGAAGAGAGGGAGCGGTGTCTTCCGACTTGGTTGACTTGGAGCGACCTGCGACGTTGAAGCGCGATGGCGAAGTGACATCAGCGCTGGCGGGGGCTGAAGAGTCCACTGGCAAAGATCGACTGCCAGACGTTGACGCAGCCAATCAGCGCGCAGCAGGACGATTTTCGACCAATCCGAGACGATCGAGAATGTTGAAGCTGACTGATTGGCCGATGTTGAAGCGGACGCAATGATGGTCAGGGCTGGCCAGGACGCTGACGGTGGCGACGGCATCGTCATGTCGTCTGCTGCCACTGTGGCTGGCGCTTCAAGGACGGGTGAACACAGGTCCCGCGAATGGGGGGAACGGCCGTGTCCGCGCGCGCTCTCTCTCTGCGAGGAGGAGCGGGTGGTGGCTGCGTGGTCGCCATGGCCTGGCCGTGGCCACCACCAACCCTGCAACATGTGAGTGACGTGCGAAGGCCGCAGACAAGGCACCCAGGCCTCGATGTCGAAGTTGCGCGCGTCGCAGAAGCTTTGGATTGCGGCGCAATGGAGGTGCAGGTGACGCACTGCCGTTGGGTGGTTCTGCGGTCGTGTCGATTGCTGGCAGCAGAGCAGTTTGCAGTGCCAACGCACAGAGGTCGCGAGATAGTTGACGTGCAACTGTTGGTGCGCAGCGCTGCGGTTGCGCTGAGTGAACGCATAGCTAGAGGCAAACTTGCTGGTTGAAGGGGAGCCGCTCGAAGGCAGGCTCTGCGGGATCTGTGGCAGCGACTGCAGGATGTGCGCGTGCCGCACGCGGTGGCGTTCGTTAGAGTGACCGTGATGCTGCTGTGGGGCACGCTGGTGCGTCCATCACGCTCGAGAGCGGACGCACGTTGAGGATGCAAGTCAAGCCCAGCTACGACGGCTACACAGTCTTCATGCACTTCTTGGTGGAGAATGTAAGCCTGACGTGTCCCAATCAAGTGCCATCGGACGTCTCGCCGCCGCTCCAGGTTTCCCGTGATGCTTCATCATGGGATCGCGACTATATGACGTACTACCTGGTATTTTTGCCGGCGCTCTTACCTGTGAACGCGTCCGCAAACTACGACGGCCTGCTGCAGCGCTATGAGCTTGGCATTGTTAAAGTCCGTCCAAATGTCTTGCAGGCGTCGTTGCAGATTTGCCAGACTTTCGCTGACCCAACAGTGGACAATTTCACAGCCACGTTCACTGGTTTTCCAACCGTCTGGGGGAAGCCGTCCAACTACATGGGTTGCTCGTCCGATCCGATTGGTCGTCCGAACTCACCGCATACGTTGCTAGGCGGGCACATGTGCATAGGAGGACTTGATCCCCACGCAATGACCGTGAATGTTCTGAAGTTGGGCAACTACAATGCCTCGCACAACCTTTGGCGTTATGCTGATGAGTTTTGAAATGAAGTCTACGATTCGCTTGGACCGTGTGTGGATCCCGACAATAGCACGGTTCTAGATGCGATCTAGACGCTTCACCGGCGACTTAACCTTGCTCCAAGTAGCTGCTTGTTCCCGGTGCAACGGTTGGTGCACTCGCAGTCGCCGTCAGTTTGGCAATCTTTTGGCCACGGAGTCAGGAGCATCAATAGCGACTGCGCATTCAGCGCTCGCATCGATTCATATCTCGACTATCCTCGCAACTTCGAGTCTTCTGTTGCTCCAGTAATGGACGTCAGCTCTTTTCTCGATGACACACCTCGCCAGATGCTATTCACCACCGAAATGCGGATCTAATCACCTTGAATCGTTTAGGAGGCTGCAGTACACTGGTGATGACTACGACGTTATCAGTCGGTGCTTCAAGCGCTTTTACAGTCTTCGCTACCTGCAAGGCTATACGTTCACTCGAGCGATGAAGCCGTCTTATGTCCCAGAAGCCGTGAATTATGAGATCAAGCAAAACATGACCGAGAACCCAGTCATCCATCTTCCGCCTCGCTCAGTGCTGACGCCACAAGAAGTGCACCGCTTTCGTTATTCGAGCTTGATCCATGCCGTCAATCACTCAATAACAACGTCTACGACATGGCAAAGAACACAGTCCCAAGCATCAAAGAACTTGTGCTGTGCACTCGATCTCACCAGTTTTTGCGATAACAAGATTGTCGGATCGCGGAAAGACCTTGTCATTACTCGCCGTCGTGGATCCATCGCTCGGAAATGACGCAGATCCTGACTGTGTTATTCCTGCTCGGCACGATTGGTCATGGCTATCAGATGCTGGTGCTCCTGTACATGTGGCTTCGCGTTCACAAGCTTTACGATCGCGATCGACTTTGCGGGAATCGGCTACGAGCGCAGTGTCTGCGGGTTCACGCTCTGCTCCAGTGTCAAGGTGTTGGCAGCGTGGCTCACCACATCATACGTGTTCCGCGTCACATCTGTGGGGATCGTATTGGAAAACGTCGTCAACACGAGGTCGTTTATGGCAGTTGGAGGGGGGATGCTGACGTCCATTTGGATCGCCATAGACATGAACAGCATCGAGTGCAAGGCGACGGCAACGCATAAGGGATCCAGCTATTTCACGTTCTTCGCGGCATTTGGGATCATTGAGCGCCGAAGCATGTCATAGGAACGCCAGATTCTCGACTTAAATTGGCATTGATGAGTACACGTGCGCCGTCATGACTATCGGCCTTCTGTTGTTCGTGCTGCGTGTAGCCTGTTACTCATTCTATCGACGACGAAGTAAAAATGTTATGATGGTTGAGCTGCCTCGCATTGCATTCGTCCGGAATCGATCGGGGACGATCCGTAGCAGTGATGGACGGAAGCGAAAATGGTTTACACCCACAATGATTCACAGTGGGGCAACCTATCGACAATGGCCGCAAACGGTTCGATCGATTTAGGATGTGCTTTGACGTCGAGTACACCACCTGGGGACCACGAGACGATCACAAGTCCTGCGGATCACGTCTTCGTGGAGTCGTTTCTACTGCGCTATGCGTTCCGGTCGAGCGTGGAAGTTGGAACGATCACCTAAAGTGTGTTCGTGCTAAGTGTGGGCTGTCGCGGAATACTGCAAGACCTCAACCTGTACCGAGTCGACGCCCAAGACGACAACGGAATCACAAGCACAGGACGTCGTGCAGGCTGCACAAGAAGATGAGGCACAAGACCGAAGTGGCGAGGACGGCAGCGCTAAAATCGAGCTAAGCCGAGCACTGACTTGCTCCTGGAGCTGATCATGCGCCATGCTAGGCTCAGTATGTTGGTAGAGTACGAGTTTCGAGACCAGCGCGTGACTAGCGTAAAAACTACGGGCGTCAAGTACGAAGAGCAATGTGGATCAGGAGTGTCACCAGCTGTGATGGATGACTCGAGAGCGAATGCCGTCCTTGAAGAAGACGAGAAAGCAAATAATACCGAAGTATCGTAGGAGCTACGCAATAAAAATGTCAATAAAAGCGTTTCCAGGCAGAAAGAATCTACATTCATGGCAATGGAACGCTGAGCGTTCGAGTGACAGCAAACGTAATATCTAAAGGAAACCCAACAGCTTGAGAGCAGCCTCAATGGTCAAGACGAGCGAGCCAAGCAAGCCGAAGTAGCCTGTACATCAAAGTCACAAAGCGCTGTTAGATACGGAGTCCGCAAATTCTCAGGCTGAGTGAGCAGCAGGCAACAGCGTACCGAATCCACCGCGGAGACGCTTCTTTGGGTCGCCCGACGCGTAGCTCTCGATGTACACAATAAAGCCGAGCAAGCGAACGAAGCCCGCAATGGCGGCGAAGCATGGGCGATAGACCCTGCATCAATCAAGACACTTCTAGTTAGCATCAAGCAACTCCGCAGCACACATAATAGACCACTTACGAGGATGTCACGAGGAAGGCAAAGAAGAACGGCACGTTTTCCAGAAAGTTCTGATGCGCGCGCTGGACGCAGTTGAATGCCTTGGCGTTCTTGTCGCTCTTCTCCGCATACATCTACGCGCAACACACCATCGCGTAACGTCTGCAATCAGCCCACAACATGCACCATGCAGCCCCCAAACAAGCGTTCCTTGCGCGGATTACCTGTGGATACTGGACGTCGTACTTCTTGCGCGCAGCGCCGACCTTCAAGCCGGCCCAGAGGTTGACGAAGGCCGTGAGCACCACGAGCAGCAGCACGTACGCGTGGTCGCGCTGGAGCGTCACAGAGATATCGGAGGCGGCCATTGGAAGCGGTAACAATGAGCTGGAAGCGATGGCGGAAGAGGTCAAGTGCTTGCTGTCGCCGATGCGAATGCGGGAATGCGCGCTTGGGTGTCAACGGGCGCTCCGAAGATCGCGTCATCACCCACGGGTCATTATCGCAAGGGAGGTCACTGTTGTGTGATGCATAATCGGCGACAAACATTCCGTCCGTTTCCCGCATGAGCCAGTTGAAGTTGCCGCATCAAGCGTCACTGGAGGCGACCCACGTGAACGCTATTGACGCCACTGCCACCGCCATGCCAGCGTCCCCGACGTGAGCACATGAACATGGGAGAAATGCACGCTCATATGCAATGATGCTGACCGGCTGCATGGGCTCGATTGTGCGTCAGGAAGGCAGACACACTCCGGAAACTGACTCGCTACAGCTGCTCGGGCTGTGGCGCCAAGGAGCTTTATCTCTATTGCTGGGTGCGTTTATGCTGCTGCTACGACTGCTGCTGTTGACGGGGAGCATGGTGTCTGGGAACTGACTGTGTGACACGGTCTGTTTGTTGGTGGTGTGGCAGAAAGGATGCCGCAACATTCAGAACATGAAGGTGTGAATGACGGGATGGCTGTACATGCAAGAATTGTGTTCTGACGAGGTATTCAGCCATTTTACATTGAAACTAAAGAAGTGTACGAAGAGGTAGACACGCTACGCGAGACGATCTACGAACAAGAAGTGCGCATCCGAGAACTCGAATCGGAGTTGGTGGGTTGTGCAGATGAAGGGATGTGTAAGCGAAGAAACTTTGTGACTGACTACTAGACTGTGACACAGAACCAAAAGCATCAGAGCCTTGAATTCTTGCTCAAGGAGACTCAAAAGCTTCCAGAGTTGCTCCCGTTGACGAAAGAACAAAAAGAACGCAGAACTTACCCTTCACACTTACCTGAATGGCGAGTGGTCGCCATGAAAATGATCCGAGATTGTTTCGATTCCGACGGAGACGGAAAGTTGAATCGAGCAGAACTTGATGCTCTCAAAGTATGATACTCCAAGCTATGCTACTTGCGGGAATTAGTGCCAACTGACTGCGATCTGACATGTGTGCAGAATCACTTGGGGCAATCAAATAAGAACAGCCGGTCCATTCGTGAGGATATTGATGGAACCTTGGGAAAGGCTGTCGAGGTTGACGTGGATGGACTTCTGGCTGTGTATGAACGGCGCGGTAACACGCAGTTGCTCCATGATTTGCGCTCGTTAAACATTCATTTCGGTTCGTTGTGCATGAAGCCACGGATTATTTGTGGCATGAATAACGTGGTTACCGAGCAGGATCTTCCGCTTCAATGCCTACTCACGTTCAGAAATGTGATGATGCTCTGCAACGGATTACTCAAGAGGCGCAGGTTTGAGGATCTCCAAGCATTTCTGCCACGGTGTGCGAATCTAACACACTTTGAAGGCCATTCAGAGTCACTGCAAGGTGGTTCAGGAAGAGTTGACTGAGAAAACCGTACGTCCTGTAACGTTTTGCCTTCCAGCTTAATATTAACCTTTGACTGGGACAGCGAGCTTGTAATCGACTGCGCGAGGGTTACGCTGAAGTGAAGGCAGAAGTCGAGAAGAAAAATGTGGAGGTAGGAGCTCTTCGAAGCGAGCAAACGAAGCTTACATCTGAGCTGCAGATATTTAGAGGAAACGGTATTGACGTATGGTTGACGCTGCAGCTCCACTGCCAAATCGGGCTGACTTGTTTTCGTATCTTGCGTGATAGCGACAATGCTCGCTGGAGATCTCGGCAAAGCGAAGACTGAGTTAGTTGCAGCCAAACGAGCTGTTGTCGACTTGCGTGCCCTTGTTGAAGAGTGAGTGTGCACCGTATTTTGCTGGTTTATCACTACGGTGCCCTGCTGAACACTATTCAATTCTAGCCAGGTGAGCGAGCGCGAGAAATGGCAGCGTTATTGTTGGGAGCTGGAAGAACGAGTACACGATGCTGTTCATTCGAGTCAAGAAAAAGAAGTAAGTTGCCATCACATCCATATATTAGATGATCTAGTGCTGACGCCTGTGTACCAGCGAGATTTATGGAAGACTCGAGATGCCAAGAAAGAAGAAACGCGGAAGAATATGCGATTGTACATTGAATCCCAGCGCGGCAAGAAGCATTTTTTGACGCCTGCGCAAACCGCAGTACGATGCGAAACCCAAATGCAAGTCATGGGTCCTGAGGGCGTTTCCGACGGTGACTCGCTTACATCAAGTGATATCGATTAGATTTGTGATGAGTAAATAGGCTGCGAGTGCAATTCTCTACCATCATGGCTACTTCCATTGCTAGCTTCTCCGCTACGTGGACGAGTTCCTGTGCGCTCGTTCTCTTGTGTTGGTGAAGGTGGTTGTGGACTCTGATTGAGCTCGGTGGCTGCTTGAGTTCTAGCTCGTGGTAAAGGTGAGAAAGATGTCGGGGACGGAGAATACTGCAGCAAGCTACTCGACGTGCTTGATCGCTTGCTTTCTTCGGATCTTGACGACCCAGACCAGCATGCCACCAGTCCTTGACTGATTCCTTGGCTCAGCAAATCTCCTGCCTCTGCTGCTTCGTTCTCCAGTGGAATCATCTCCGTCTTCTCAAGTGTCTGAATTCGCTCAAGGAGGAGTTCTTCTGCCTCGGTCCTACAACCACATCAGCAAGCATTGTTCCATGTGAAACAGATTCTCACATGTGACCGCATACACCGTAAGCCATACAATGCCTGCAGACGTTGCGCCTGTTCTTGGGTGGCTGAATGCAGTTTCAATTGTTGCCCCATCAGGCGGTTGCACTCGGCGAATTGCTGAAGTGAGCACTGCACAGTTCGCTATGTCAGATATTGGCATCTTATTGCAATGGAAAGTGATCATCATACGATCACCATACCTGAAGATCAAACAGAGCTGACAGACAGCGCTGGAAGCGTTGGAATAACGTGCTGAAGTTGCGGTCGTTGACTTGCTGCGCCTGTTCTGGCAAGGTCAACGTGAATTCTTACACTGCTGTCGACTTCAAGACCACGCTTTCGAGATCTTACTCTGAAGCACAAGCAGCGTCGTATCCATTCGCATGGCTCCGGGCTGCTTGGAGCGCAAGACGCGTTCCAGTCCGGAACCAATGCGCTCACGGTCGTGGAGTTGCTCCACAATGCTTTCAAGGATCACGTCCATCTCCATCCCAAGGGCTGCGACGTCATGAAGCAGTGTCGCCTCAGATCGATTGTGCGAGTGCTGCGCCACATATGCCATCGGCACCGTCAAGTACGCCTCAAAAGATGGCAGCAACGCTGTCGCAGGCGGGTGCGCCGCCAGCAGCGCCATTCCTTCCGAATGCTCATCGTGCGCACTTGGATACTGCTGCTGTTCGTCAAGTGCATGCGCTGCCGCGCTGTCGTTCACTGCGCCAATATACGCGCCGGTCTCGTCGAAGTTGACTTCGTCCATCCACTGTTGGCGCATGGTGGTGGCCCGGCTCGGTCGCCCCGGTGGCTCGGGGGCGCCACGTTGGAATGAATTATGGTCACCCATGGAAAGCCCTCATTGCATCAGCATTTTCACAGGCTTGTTGCGCGCGTTTGCACATGCACCGACAACGAACAAGTCTCAAATGCACTCCGGTTTCTTAGCAATTTAATCATCGGGCACTACAGCTCGAGCAGAGCGTGATCAAGCAAAACAGTGGCGCAGCAACAAGTCACTTGCCGCTTACACAGCCGTCAGAGACAGTATCTTATAAAGAGCAATCTCGCGCCGACATTATCATCACACTGCATCTGTATGTTGTCAGAATGCAATCAGAAATATCGAGTTGGCGCCTGCAGTCATCGCGGGGCCTTTCGCCGGCCAAGTGCGTCATTGCCATGGCCGCCTCCCTCCATGCTGTCCACGCTCCATTCGAACCTGTGACTTGTGACGCCCGACCGGGCTCGTGATCCGGCTCGTGGGCTCGTCGATCGGCTCGTCGCTTGTGACACACTTGGAATGCATCGAGCACGAAGCGTCAAGAACGGCATTGCGCGCGCGTTCGTTGGTCTTCCGAGCGTCCGCAGCGCCCTGGAGCAGCACCACCAGAGCCATGCAGCTGCGCAGCGCCACCAAGGCGGCAGCGCCTGTGATGGCAAACTCGGAGAACCAAGCAGAGAACGGGCAAAGCAAGCCAACGCGCCGGACCAAACGCGTTCGCACCAAGGACGTCGCAGCTGCGGATGACGATGCAGCGGACGCATCTGCGGCGAAGAACGGAGCAAAGAAGACGAAGACAAAGAAGAAGGATGGCAGAAGTGCCACATCGTCCAAGAAGGCAGTGGGTCCACCCAAGTACTGGGAAGCGATGCTGGACGGGATTGTCAAGATGAGAGCGGAACGCACTGCTGATGTGGACACGAACGGCGCTGAGGTATGGGCACTGATGAAATAGTGAGCGTCACTGTTTCATGCTTAGTCCACCACTGTTGTGCTGTGCACAGATTTTCTACGACGAATCAATACCAGCACCACAGCGGCGTTTCCATGTGCTCATCTCCGCGATGCTCAGCAGCCAGACCAAGGACCCAGTGAATGCTGCCGCGATGCGACGATTGATTGCGCATGGTACACTACGCATTTTCTAATGCGTTGAAGAGGTGTCACTTGATGATTGGTTTTCTGATTCGATGCCTAGGACTCACGATTGAGAGCATGCGGAAGATTGACCAGAAGAAGTTGGCTGAGCTCATCCACCCGGTTGGATTCTTCAACAACAAAGCCAAGTATATCAAGCAAGCTGTTGAGATATTGCACACAAAATGCGTGGAGCGGGGTTGTGAAGATGACATCCCATCGACGTTTGAAGAGCTAGTTGAGTTGCCGGGTGTTGGCCCCAAGATGGCCTACCTTGTCATGAATTGCGCGTGGCAACAGTGCGTTTCATCAGATGTGATGCGGACTAAAGAAGCTCGAACACTCACTTACAAGTTGTTGTGCCAACCTTGTTCGCACCAGACCGATCGGCATTTGCGTTGACACACATGTCCACAGAATCTCCAATCGCTTGGGTTGGGTGAACACGTGGAACAAGAAAAACCCGAAGTCACAAGACCCCGAGAAAACGCGAAAGGTATGACGATTCTGCTGGCAGCAAGCTACCACATTCTTTAAGACGATTTACTGAGGTCGATGACGGTTGAACAGGAGCTGGAAGATTGGCTTCCCGTCGAGCATTGGGGCACCATCAATCTCTTACTGGTCGGCTTTGGTCAGACAATGTGTTTGCCGCGTGGGCCGAACTGCGACGAGTGCAAGATCAATGATATCTGCCCATCAGCTCACAAAAACATCATCTAGTGGGTACAGTAAAAGAAAAGTGGAGTTGGTTATACCAACAAAATGGCCTGCTCATGCCAACTGAGGGAGAATTGCGTAGGAACGGTGTGGTGCCATGGCATTTAAAGAACAATATTCTCATTACCAAATAAATGCTTGCTTGCACAACGATAGTGACCGGCGATCACACGATGTGTTCAGCATGATTAATCACTGACCGGATTCACCACAAGCTGCAAAATGCACACATAGAAGCGCGTTCTAGAAACATAACTTTCAGTGACCGCTGTGATCGCGAGAAGTGCCAGTGAAGCGGCACTAGCAATGTATTGCACCAACCCACACTTGTGATGGAGCGTGGTCAAAATTGGCTCGTACTTCTTTTGCTTTCCAGCAGAAAGTGGTTTGCAGTGAAGGAATCAAATGGAGAGAGTTATGACGACTCCGACGGTGATCGCAGGGGCAGAGAAGGCCATGCCAGAGAGACAAATCTGCCACAAGCCAGCGATGGATTGAAGGTGAAGAGCAGTCGGACAGCACTGACGGTGAACAGCGGACTTGTTCAGCAGAACTGAAGAATTTGTTGACATTGACAGGTTTCCTTTCAATTCCAGCAAATATGCGAGCAGAGGCAAGGCGCTTGTGGGGTGCTAGGTTTCGTGCCGTACACGCTGAGGGATCCAGCAGCAATAGGTGACCAACATTTCGTAAGCATGCTATGCAACAGCATTGCATAAGCACTTTCTAAGATCAAAACAATGCTCGAGAATGCCAACATGTTGATACGTGGAGCATATTTGAGGGTAGCCTTCATCGGCTTCGAACATGAAGTTCATGATGATCATGGGCCATGATCATTGGTTCTGCTACAATTCATGGCAGAAGCAACAATGCAAAAACATTCGGAAAGTGAGGTAATATCACCAGACCACACTTCAGATGGAGACGCCGGCGCATTGAATTGCTTTGGAGAGAGCAATGCTTTAATACCTCAGCTACAGCACGTCAGGAGTTGCGAGCACATGGTGACGACGTGGCTTGTCATGTCTTCGGCTGCGTCTTATGATCGGGTTGTACGACGCATCTGTGCTCCTTCGGACAAATTCAGTGCCAAGCAAAACCGGATTGGGTGCGTCGAGAACCAAGGCGCAGCACCATCAAGCTTCGGAAAGATTGATTGATAAGGACGTGTTGAAGCTGACTTCCCGTTTGTGGAGACACCAAATCCCCAGTCCAGCAGCGAAGCCCCGGTCTCACTTGCGCGACAACCAAGGGATCAAATGGAGCTCGACGCCTCACACTTCTCACAGCACAACATAGGCGTCCCCGCCTTCAGCAACTCAATCATGCAATCGACGAACTGCCGGGTACGGCTTGTAGTCAACTTTCACAGTTTGATGGTCTGTTGGGTCTGGACGCTGGAATGAGAACGACATCGTCCAGTTGAGCGACTCATTCGATTGCAATTGTTTGACCAGCTGCGAAACGTGTGGACGTGAGATAGACCACACGTCGCGAGAGTACGTGTCGAATGCAATTCGCTGCACCGACGATCCCTCCGTGTTTTTCTGAGCGGACTTGTAACGCGGGCTGTTGATGTCGCTGTTGATGTAGAGCTGATTGAGTGAGCCACGCGAGTTTTGAACACCAAACGTCACGTCGGTCAGGGTCACATCGTTTGYGGCGGTGCTTGRATTTGCWGAACTGAACAAGGCCAGTGGGCCGACGAGACATATCAACAGCACAAGCAGCATGAGCCCTGCTSTCGACATCTTCCGCGCAATCGGCTGACGCTTGTTTACTTGGAGGACTACTGCATCTTCCACGCGCCCTTGTATTTCCATCTTCACTTGAAACAAATGAGCAGCGGTGTCTTCAAGCAAGACCCAATGCGCCCAACTCAACGAAGTCTTGGTACAAACCTAGTCTAGAAGCGCTCTCATCTCGAACACGGTATGCCGCAGTCATGGCTGAGGTTCGTGATGCCAATGACACCGTACATTCTCGCGGCTCCGAGTTCATTCGGGCGGGTGTAGGCCAATTACCCCATGGTCGAGCCAGATGTACCGCAGTTTTACGGCCCATGGAACTATTCACTGCTTGATCGAGACAGCGTTGCCTCTCCTTGTGGAATAACACGTACGAGACCACGCCGATCGTGATGCGATCGTTTGCTGAACAGCTCAACGTCTCAACATTCCCCGATTGCGTCTTCCACCATGGAGCGTGCGCACGCGAGAAGAGTAACGCGTTGAATGGTTCAACATGTTGGATGAGCTGACCGATAAGATCGCTACCAGAACCGGTAACATAATCGGTTGCGGCCACTGGTGTTACGGACCACAAGCAGATACTGGGACTGCATCCATCACTACCTCTTGCCATCACTGTTCGTCCGACCGGTCTGGCGCGCAAGCCAAGCATATCACTTCCCACCGCAGCACCTGAATGTGTCATTACCTCCAGTGAACCTCTGCCAATGTCACAAAAGGCGCTCTCTCAATGCCTGCCACGGTGTGGATGAAGTACAGTCGTACATGCCGAAAGACCGACCCAAGTGCACCGCGATCGGGGACGTGCCGAGCCAATTAAGCAACCGCCTGGTGAAATTCCATGCAGCCCATGCCGCTCTGACTTTGGACATGCTCGTCATGGAGAGCCAAAAAGACCCGCAAGTGTCTCCGTCCTCTAGACGCAAAGCTCACCTCACGACGATTTTCCGAGCACGCAAGTGTCGCGGCGATGAATGCGAGACCGTTCATGTGCGCGAATACCGCTATCAAGCTGCCCTATCCACGTCAGATTTTATTACGTGGTTCCCAGTCGTTGCGTAGCTATGTGTCTTCAGTCAGACGTACTTTATTCTTCTGCTGTTTTATCGTTGCTACCTTGCACGTGTTGCCGAAGACGCGTACAAGGACGCACCGTTCTTCACACGCGTGTATTTGTTCGCCAGCGATTGGTCAGTGCCGTGCGCTCTTTCGAGTATCTACATTCAACCTCCTGTACCGAACTCAGCAGGCACTTCGTGGCTAAGGGCATCGCTCGCAGTGAGCTGGGGCTCTGATATGTTCGACGTGTCGAAGGGCGACGAAAACGTTGCCGGTCTGAACTGTGGACTGGGCTGGAGCTGGTGAATCACACGGTCAGACATATACAGTCGCGTTATTCAGTCTCCTCGGACGTCAACCGTACGCAGCGTCGCTGATCAGAAGCTGCTACCACGGTGAACTCGGCCAGCCACACTGTAATGCCGGTACAATCGATTATTTTTGTCAACCTGGATGTCGCTGACGCTAGCACGCGGCGCCGGTGGTCGGAAACTGGTATCAGTTGGATCCTGCAAAACACAGTGTAAACCCGATACGATCACTATCTTTCGCCAACTTCGACGTGGCTGTCAGCACACCTCAGCGTTGCTGGTTTGCAGTTGACACTATGTCGGATCTGGCACATCAAATTGAGAAGCCGAGACAATCGCTTTCTTCCGTCAACTTGGATGCCATGGAAAACGATTCAGAAGAAATCCGGCAATACCTGCATAGCCAGCTGGAAAATGTGGCATCACGGCGGGACACTCTTAAACGTGGATTCTCAAAGCTGCTCGTTTCAGCACCAGTACATCTAACGCGTACTTCTTTTGTTTGCTGACATATTGATATAGACGACACTCACTGTCTACCATTTTGCTAATATTGCCGAGAAAACCTTTTCTCTTCCCCATGACTACCATCAAGGTTGAACGTCTTATACGTCACGTCTAGTTGACGTCGGGCGACATCCAGGTCGTAGATTGCATAGCCGTATTGCAGCGCATAGAACACGACATTAGCTTTGGTGCCCGGTGGCGTTTTGCCTGCGCGAATCGCTCGCCCTCCACCTCCAAACATGAAGTAGTCGAGATTGCCAGACTGCAGAATTTGCATGTTGTGCTCATGGCCACCAMAGTATGCCTTGACCTTGGACGACTGCAACATCTCGTTTAACTTCACGATGTTGGTTTTGTTGTTGTCGCCTCGCTCGCCCCTGGAGAAGATGTGTTGGTGACCAACGGCCAGCGCAAACTCAGGTGAGGCACCGTTGACTTCATTTTGGATCCAGTTAAAGTCGGTCGATGTCATGTTTTCCGTGTCGGTGGCAACGAAGCGCATCTTGTGGCCGTTGGCTGTGGCATCAATGCTAAACATGCGATCAGGCATGTTCCAGTACTTCGACCCGGGCTTGGAAGCTTTAGCGTAGTCCACTTCTGCTTGGACGCTGCCTCTGTAATCGTGATTCCCAAGGATTGAGATCCACGGCACCTTGAGTTTGGAGTCGATGCCAAAGCGCTCGACCCACGTCTTTTGCCATTGGGGATCATAGACGCTTGTGACGCCGTTGTCGTAGAAGTTGTCACCCACCGACAAAATGAAGTCGGCGTCGGGTGCATCGCGCAGTACTCCATCGCGCACAGCACGACAGCCGCTATTTTCCTTCGCTTCACCCCAGTCGCCAATGCCAACGAAGCGAATACGATCCGAGTTACAGTACAGAGCGAGACGTCTGGGCTCTTCCTGGCTGAGTTGGCAGCTGCCGGAACTCGAGAGGTGCTTCAGCTTCACCGATGACACTTCGATTCGCGGAGCGTTGGCGGCGGGCGCGACGGTGTCGTTGGCAGCGACGGCAGTCAGTGTGACGATGAGAAGCGACAACACTGTGGTCGCGAGCATGGCGTTGTGAGTGGGAAGACGTATGTGATGGTAGAATGCAAAGTGAGTGATCACAGACTTGAGAGAGCGGATACGCCGGACTCTCTTATACACATCTAGAAGACGTATGTGATGGTAGAATGCAAAGTGAGTGATCACAGACTTGAGAGAGCGGATACGCCGGACAACGACGTGCATCGTCTTTCTTGCATCCGGAAAAGTGGAGCAATCGAATGTCAGCCGTGCGGCGCCATATGTTGCGAGGAACTTGAGGGGCGCCGCTCGCTGTCGGATCCATTCCGAATCTTTCAAACGGCACTGTCCGTGGATGTTGTCAGCAGCTGGAACGCCCAACACACACGCACCATTCCGAATGCACACGACAATCCGTTTGAAGCAATGGGTGCAGCCTCCACACCCCAGCGTCCTGCGCAGCTTGATTTGAGCAACGCGTGAGATGGGAGCACTCACACGCAGTGCATTGCTGACTGGTGATGGCGCTGATTGGACGCTCGACCCACCTGCTGCACAAGTGACAGTGTGAGAACACATGGCATCGATCCACATCCATAAAAGATGCGCAACATGAAGGGATGCAGCTTGCGTTGACGTTGCTGTGCTCGGTGAGTTTGTCTTCCACGACACGTGCACAGTGCGCACTGCACACAACATGTGGTTGAGGCGTCCACCTCATCAGCTCAATGTGATGTGAATGAAACGGATGTGAGACTTGAACGCGTGGGCTTGTGGATCAGAATGCAGAATGAAAAGTGATCATTAGACCTAACGACCAGTTCGTTTGACTCAACCAATTCCGACCTGTCCACAGAAATCAAACACATGTCCACAGCATTTGGTAGCAGGCTGATCGGACCAGACTCAAACAATTGGAATCACCTCAAATTCTCATATTGAGCGCCGAATTTGTTTCGTACCATCGACTTTCAGCGYTGGGCTGGCTCAGACGTCACCTGGATGCATTCCGAATTGTCATACACATTTCTAAATTCACACTCAAGCCGACAAAACATCCATACAAATCGTACCGTCACGCCGAACTATCAAGATGCAATCTGCAGCCGCCAGCACCGAGCAGACACTTGAAACATTCTCGGCGAAAATTGATGTGCGTTATGTCGGCTGTTTGGGCATGTGTTGTGTATGTCGCAGAGGTGTCGCTACTGCGTGCCGACTTTCGAAGTGTTAACATGAATTCTTCATTCAGTGCGTGTTTAAATATTCATCGTCAGTGTTCCATTGTTTTCGGCCCCGGATATCTATCTGGCAAGACACTGAACTCGAGGAGGCTGCCGTTTTTCACACTGTCGGTTGTTGCGTTATGTCAGCGGCTTTAATTGGTTAGAAGGGAATTGGTTTTGAGCCCTATTGTGTAAGAGTTAAACCTCAAGGAGGACATGCATCAGAGAGTCTAGAAACTACGAGAAAGTTCCAGAACTGTCTTGAGAGATACGAGTCCAGGTGGACTGTCCATGAACATGTGTGACGCACACAACTTGTCAACACTCCCCCTCACTTGGAGTCGTGTCGCTGACTTGAATGAGTCCAGCCGCCGTGCGCAGGTTCAAAAATTGCGGAGTCGGGATTGCCTTGGTCAGTATATTCGCCAGATGATCCTTGGACGCAACATACTTGAGCTCAATGTCGCCTTTTGCGACGTGGTCTCTGATGAAGTGCACGCGGATGTCAATGTGCTTTGCGCGCGCACTGTACCCGGAGTTGGTAGCCATGTGAATCGCTGCTTGATTGTCCACCTTGATGGTAACTGCCGATGTCAACGGCAAACGCATGTGGTGCAACAGTTGACGCAACCACAAAACTTCTTGAGTTGCCAATGCCATCGCCATATATTCAGCTTCTGCTGATGACAAGGCGACGGAGCTCTGGCGTTTCGACTTGAAGATGACAGGTCCCCCACCGATGAGCACCAACACACCAGACACGGATCGTCGCGAGTCACGATCTCCTCCCCACGACGCGTCACTGTACACCTCCATCCCCAACGTTCCATTCTGCTGAGCATGGTAGTGGATACCTTGGTTAATTGTGCCTTTGAGGTACCGAAGCACGCGGATGGCAGCATGCCAATGGATTGCGAACGGTCATGTGCTGCGCTAGCTTCATTACGATGGTGCTCACGTCTGGACGCGTTCCATTCGCGACATACAGGAGTGACCCAATGAGCTCTTGGTACCTTCCGATATCCTCAAGTAGATCTTGATGGTCAGTGTCCGTTAAGTCCTGACCAACAACACACGGGTTGCGAACGGGGCTCGCGTTTTCTTGACCAAACTTTTCTAGTAGCTGGGTAATGAAACGTGACTGGCGCAAAAAGATCTCCCCCTGTGCTTTGGTATAGCTAACTTCCATGCCGAGCACAAACCGCACGTGGCCAAGCTCCTTGATTGAGAAGTGTTCTGCCAGCTTTTGAGCGAACTCATCTGCGTCCTTCTCATCAACCGCTCCAACTAGCAGGTCATCCACGTACAGCAGCACATACAGCGGTTTCTGATGACCAACGCGAGCGAACAGGCAGACATCTGCACCACACTCTTCGAATCCCAATGACACAAACACCGAACGGATCTTCTTGTACCATACTGCAGGAGCTTGCTTCAGGCCGTATAAGCTGCGACGCAGTCGACAAATCCTGTCTGGTGGAGCGCTGATACCGTCAGGAACAGCCATGAACACAACTTCTTCGAGGTCTCCATTGAGAAATGCTGTTTCGACATCGAGCTGCTTAATCACATATCCATTGACACAGCACACCGCAAGGAAGATGCGAAGAGTGCTCATACTTGCAGCTGGAGCATACGTGCTCATGTAGTCGATGCCAAACGTCTGCAAGTATCCAAGAGCGACAAGACGTGCCTTGTAGCGCACAATTTCTCCTTTCTCATCTCGCTTGATCGTAAACACCCATTTTGAACCGATCACCTTGGCACGCGCCGGACGAACCACCAGATCCCATGTATGATTGCGAAAGTGAGCGCGAAGTTCTGCGCGAATGGCTTCCTTCCACTTGGCTGCATCTGGTGAGTTCATAGCTTCCATGTACGTCTGCGGCATGCCAGTGGCTGACAATGCAATCTCATATTCTTCATCGTCACGTTTGCGCTTATTGCTCCGATAACTCTGTTTATCGAAATTTCCCACGTTGCTGTCATCAATTGGCTCAACCTCGGGCGCTGGCAAGGCCGGAACGGCAGACGACGGGAGTTCTAGATGTGATGCTGGCTCCTGCGCGGGCGTTGTCGTTGGTGGCAGTGCTGGACGTGACACCTGTGCTGGCAACACTGGGGTTTGAGCCCTCGTTTGTCGCACTTGACTGGCGCGTGATGGAATCAAGTGCCGTTGTTCTGTCAAGCTGGGAACGATTTGATTGCGATTCAGATCACCATGGCCATGGAACACCAACTGACTTCGCATGCTTGGAGCATGACTGCCGGCGAGTAACTGCGTTCGGTCCACACCACGTTCTCGCTCCAGTTCCACTGATCGAGGCTGGATATTCGGCGTTGGCATGGTCTCTTGTTGCATCGGATGGACCGTCAACGTCGTCGCTTCATCTGGGTCCATGTCCATTGCTTCTGACTCGTCCATTGCGTCATGATCGTGCTCATCCATCGAGTTCGTGGTTGCTGCTTGTGCAGGCGCTCTCTCAGTCGAGGAAGGCGTGTCCTCATCTTCAACCATAATGGGCACGACATCAGCTTCACGCATTTGCTCGTGGTTGAACGACAAAGGTGGTCGCTCATCAAACACAACTGTGCGTGAGATCACTAAGCGGTTGTCTTCGAGATCCCATACGCGATACGCCTTGGACTGGTCTGCGTAACCAAGAAACATGCACTTGTGTGCATGCTTATCCAACTTGTTCCGCTTTGACTTGTCGACGTGTACGAACCCACGAGATCCAAAGACACGAAGATAATCCAAAGACTGTTTGGGGGTGTTCGTGAACACCTCGAGTGGTGTTACACTCGGTCGAGCCGAGTTTGGAAGCCGATTCACAAGGTACGTGGCTGTCATCACTGCCTCCCCCCACCAGATTTTGTCGACTTGCATGTGATAAACCATTGAGCGTGCCATTTCCATGATTGTACGATTCATGCGCTCTGCGAGGCCATTCTGTTGTGGGTGAGTACGGAGCACTCTTTTGATGCTTGATCCCACACGATGCAAGGAATTGACTAAACTGTCGGCTGGTGTACTCTCCACCATTGTCCGTTCGGAGCGTCTGAATCCGTCGACCAGTTTGATTCTCTACCAGGTTCTTGTACTCTTTGAACTTGATCAAAACTTCGCCTTTGCTCTTCATGGAGTACACGTGCACATACCGCGAGTAGTCGTCAATGAAGGCCACCGAAACCTTCGCTCCACTCTTCGACACGGGGTTCATGGGTCCCATCACGTCGCTGTGGATCAGCTCCAGGACACCGCTGCTCTTTACTTCGCTTCCAGACTGACGCCCGAACGGACACACCGAGAGTTTGCCACACGCACATCCTTCGCATACACCTTCGTCCGACGATTGAGAGAAACTCGGGACACCAACGTCCCGCCGACAGACCTCGCTCAGTCGATGGTCACCGATGTGCCCCAGGCGGGCATGCCAGAGTGCCTTGTCGGACACACTCTCATACGCCGCCATTGCCACATCGGTCACCCCTCGCCACAAATACATCTTCCCGTACTTCTCCGCGGCGAGAACTTGCTCGTTCCCAGAATAAACAATGCACTTGGTTGGTTCAAATACACACGATGCTCCTTTCGATGTCGCTGGAATTGACATCAACTTGCGGTCCAACCTTGGAACATGCAGCACCTCTGTCAACGTAACTGGTTTTCCTTGTGCCGGGACCAATCGAACCAAACCAGCACCCGCAGCTCTCAGTCGCTGCCCGTTAGCGACCGTGACATCCAAGATATCAACCAGAGTGCGGTACTCAATGAAATCTTCACGGTCAAACGTCATGTGGACACTTGCGCCACTGTCCAGCACCCACGCCACACCAGACCGCCCCGAGTCATTGACAGCAAATACATGCTCTTCATCTTGCGGGTTTTTCTTCCGATTGGGGCAATCTCGACGCCGATGCCCAGTCTTCTTGCACAGGAAGCAGCGTCCTCGAAAAACCTCGGAGTTCTTGGCTGGAGCTCCCCCTTGACCACTATTTCCTTGACGAGTTGAACCCTTTCGCTTCCTCGCAGCAGCCTGAAAGGCATTCTCCTGCTGTTCACGTTTCTTCAGGGTCTCATGCTCCTGGCGTAGCATCTCCTTTGCTTCGAGCAAACTCACTGCACCCGTACGCGACCAACCGCGGCAAGCCGCATGCACAATTCGTCAAATCGCAACAAGTGTTGCATTAGGTCTTCACCAACTGCCATCTCAAAACAATGCAGTTGCTTTCGCAGCTGAACACGGTTGTGCAGATTCTTCGTGACGAAGAATGGTTGCAGAATATCCCATGCTTCCTTTGCCGACCTTGCATTTCGTACCATCATTTGATACGTCGGCGACAGCATCTTGACCAGTACAGCTAGCGCTTTCATGTCGGCGACTTTCCATTCCGTAGTCTCGTACTGGAGTGCATTCTCTGGCTTGAGCTCGACATGATGTAGCAAGTCCTTCCGCGCGAGTGTCATACGCGCGTTAAATTGCCACAGAAAGTAGTTGTCGTCGTTCAGCAGGTCGTTGGGGGCGAGCATATTTGGGCTCATAACCTGAAACGGATGTGAGACTTGAACGCGTGGGCTTGTGGATCAGAATGCAGAATGAAAAGTGATCATTGTGACAGAGTTAAACCTCAAGGAGGACATGCATCAACGAGTCTAGAAACTACGAGAAAGTTTCAGCACTGTCTTGAGAGATACGAGTCCAGGTGGACTGTCCATGAACATGTGTGACGCACACAACTTGTCAACAGTGAAAGGTCGCGGGAAGCCGTCAAGCGGCGATGCGTCGTGTGTTCCACGGCTCTTGCTGTGCATCAAGTGCACTCGACGGATAAGCTCCACTGGAGATGCCAGCTTAATGCGACCGCGCTTCCTGCCATGGACATACAAATATCTGGGCGATGTGTTCTGGCCGGTGTTGGTGCCTAGGCCCAAATAATGCACATTGGCAACAGCGCGATCTAATAAATGGTGGGCCTCACAGCCATCCCGCGTCAGGAAGTGACTACGTAGCGCGGAGAGCTTTCATCCAGCTTCTTTTCAGCACACATCCATGGTTGTATGCGACTGAGGACAACGTTGCCCTGGGTAAGAGAACTCACCTCAGCACTGCCAACAACTACGACATCGACTTGTTCAAGCCCATAGGAGGTGTTGCTGACGTACGTGACAGCTAGATGACGTTGAAATTGCGTCAAGTATGGATGTCGATTGAAGATACAGTAGTGGCATCATCGAATGACAGAWGGAAACAACGTCAAGCGATGCTAAACAACTTGACGATGGCCTCGATAGTCAAAGCAATGGCACCGAAAAACCCGACATATCCTGCGCACCAGCATCAAGATTTTTAGAGGATGATCTTTGGCTCACAAATTGCTGAACATCAACATATTCATACCGAATGCACTTCGAAAGCGCTTGTTTGGGTCTCCTGATGCGTAGCTCACGATGTACACAATGAAGGCCAACAGACGAATGAAGCCAGCAATTGCAGCAAGGCCTGGTCGAAAAATCCTGAGCGCAACAGAGACAATCAGTATCATTTGAGTTTGCGGTCTCGCTGCCTGAACTGACGAGGAGGTCATGAGCAAGGTGAAGAAGAACGACATGTTTTCGAGAAAGTTCTGATGCGCGCGCTGCACACAGTTGAAAGCCATGAAGTTCCTGTCGCTTCGTTCTGCATACATCTGCACAACAACCTCGTTGCGATTCAGCTTCACGCACAACGAGCACACGCATCCAAAGTATTGAGCGCACCTGCGGATAATGGACGTCGTACGTCTTGCGTGCTTTGCCCACCTTGATGCCAGCCCATTGGTCCACGAAGACCGTAAGTAAGACGACTATAAGCACGAATCCATGATCTCGCTGAAGCATCACTGCGATCTCAGAGTTGGCCATCGGGAAGCAATGATTGAGGCAGGAAGATGAAAAAGAGGTGAAGTGCGCGGTGTTCCCGATGCAAATGCAGCAATGCGCTTGGGTCACACTGCCGCAACCGATTCATCTATATCGAGGCAACGCGATTGCGTTGACGTTGGAACAACTATCTGAAACTAATTCAGGCGCAATATCAAGGACAAGCGCTCGCAGGGCGATCGTACTTTCCGCAACGAATGCCATTCCCAAGCAGCGCACAGGAACATCAACAAGATGATGTTGATGTGCACAGTCATTTATATTCCTACGGTTCTCAGGTTCATGCGACCTGCAGATCAACTAACAATAGCAACTTGAACCAACRTTGCGCATCGATCGCACCGTGCGATTCGCACGCCACACACGAGAGACTCATTCGGTCGGCTTCGGTCGTGACTAGAATCCAGAGAGCGATCAAAGGTCAGAGGAGGGCGTCAGATGATGGTGCGGGTGCCTGGCAATTTTCAGAGGCGAAGAAGGCGACCAGAAGGTGCTACGTCCCCGTCAGAGCTTGCATCTCAAGTGGTAAGCTGTGGAATGCCGTTTTGTTGTGCACGAGATGTTGTACGTGCATCACCTCGTGCGCCGTCCTGGGCAAAGTTTTCCCAACTAACGTAGAAGCTCGCCTCGGGTCCGACCAGAAAACACATCGTGAGCCTAGTAGTGCTTTGATGGTTGCACCATCTTGACTTGCGACGGATCTTGCATCGACTCGACAAGCTCATGTGTGGAATGAGAGGCAAAGGCGTTGACGACACTATAAACAACTCTATTGTCCTGGTCGTCTTCATGTAGTACCGATGCTCCAGTGGCCAAAACTCGGTCACCATTCATCGGATCGAGATGAACAAYACCAATACCTCGCCACCTGTTGAACTTATCGGAACGCAGATGTGAGCGCAAGAACGAGAGTTGTGCGATGAAGCTGGAAGTGCCAACAAAAAATGAGCGACCAAAACGAGAAAGCGCTCGCTAGAGCTGGATGACGAGCTGACAGCTGAAGAGAATCTGAGTGTGCAGCATTGTACTCTCGAAAGGTGTTTTTCATTGGAAGTTCTTCAATGAATACATCAATCGCACAAGAACCCAACGCTCGCGCCCCGCATCGCCGAATGCCAAGTTACCAAATCTCGCACTTGGTCACCGGGTTCATCGCCGAGCCCACTGGGCACTGGAACACCTCAGCGAAGGCCTTGCTGTTCATCATCATGCCGTTTACCCGTGCGGTTGCATAAGTGTGCTCGTCCGTGAGCGCCCACTTCTTGACTTGGTCGGCATTAGAGTTTGTGCAATAGAACTGACTCGCTGAAATGAAAACCAGCTTCTCGATCTCATTATCCGTCATGTCAGAGCTCTTGACGAGATCTGGGTTCTCCTTCGCGAACGCCTTGTAGCCCTGAAAAGCAAGCTTGATGCCGCCATTGTCGGCGATATTCTCACCCAGGGTCGTGGTGCCGTTGTTGTTGATGACATACGCGCCCTGGTTGTCCGTGAGCCTAAAGGACGAGTATTGGTCGATGAAACACTCGGATCGTCGCTTGAACTCGGCGTCGTCGGCGTCATTCCACCAGCGACGGATGCTGCCATTCTCATCATAGAAACGACCCTTGGAGTCATAACCGTGCGTGATCTCGTGGCTGCATACAAGGCAAGTTAGTTGTGCGGCATGCCCGACAAATAACAGCGGCAGGACCACAAAACCTACCCGACGCTCATACCAACACCTCCGAAGGTGCGCGCAGGGTGATACGTGGCGTTGAAGATGGGAGACTGCAGGAACGCAATCGGTATGACCACTTTGTTGGCCGAAAACATGTGAGCAGCGTTGACTTCAGCGGCCTTATATCCCACAAAGACCGATCGACGGGCTTGGTCGTCTTCTGAAGTTGTCTATCGTAGAGGAAACGAGTCGCGCGCTTCACGTTCGCCAAGAATGCGTTCTCGTCAATCGTGATCTTCTCTGTGACGTCCGACGCACCAACGAGCCTAACGGTGGCCTTGAGTTTCTTGACACCTGCTTCTCGCGTCTCCTTGCTGAGCCATTCGACTTCGAGCATACGTTTCTCCATGAGGTCCAAGAGGTTATCGAGGATCTCGTTGGACAGCTTGACGCCTTCGTGGTCATTCCACCTCTCGAACACGAGTTTGCCCATGGTGTCGGGCAGAAAGGCGTGGACTGCCTGTGTGCACGTGACGGATCGATCATCAGGTTTCGTCTTTCCCTGCAGTGGTCCCATGAGCGCGAAGTTGGCGTCCCGCAGAGCCTGGGGCAAGGCGTCGACGCTGCTGTGAACGATAGAGAAGGTGAGATACGCCTTGAGCACGTCGATGTCGGTTTCCTCGATGATCTTCTCGGCTTCATCAAAGTACTTCGGGCTGAGCACCAGTACAGGCACGTCGTCGGCCAGCGGCAAGTGCTTCAAGAATGCCCCACCGAGAAGTGGGTACTTGTCCTTGGTCTCCGCGACGGTCAGCAACGGGTAGTATGAGTCGATATTTACTGGTTCCATGGCGACCTGGATGTTGTTGTAGAGAGGGACAAACTTGTTGATGAGCTCAACCACCCTCTCGGCCGTTGAAGTGACATCATCCCCGCACCATTGATGCGCAGCATGCAATGTCGCAGCCACGTAGGTGCTGAGCACCTTGGACAGCTCGTCAACGTTAACACCTGGTTGTACGTATGTGGCCGCAGGAACCGGGGTGTCGAGCATGTAGAATCTCAGCACGGTTCGCGTGGCGTTCTTGGGCTCCGATAATACGTCGTAGTTCGCAAAGGACACTATGGATTCAGACACCAGTTTGCCGGCGAAAGTGAGTAGTTCGTCACGCTTGGTGATGGCGTTCAACGTTTTGACCACGGACTGCACTTCCGTCATGCCGAGTTCCTCGATGAGCGCCGTGTTCATGCACGAAGCGTAGAACTTGCCGGCATCGTTGCTCGTGTCCGCCAGGATCTTTGCGATGGTGGCTTCAAGATTGACCTGGGCAATGGATAGAGCGGACACACCAGTCTTGTTTTGGCTGATTGGCGCGTTCTTGATGAAGTTGCCACAGACGTGCTGGTAGAAGTCATCGCACGGCTTGACGCTCTCGTCCATCCATGCACGCACGTCGCTAGGGAGTGCTGCGTTCGTTGGCGACGCTGCAAGCAAGCAGACAGCACCAAACGTGGCAAGAACTGACTGTGCGTACGACACCTTCATGATGAATATRCTGGTTATCGGGAGTGCGATCGAGTGACTGGGCGCTGGGTAACGCCGCGAGTAAGCAAAATTGGAAGTGAGACTTGTTGAGTCGTGCGCTGCTGGTCGAGACCGTTGCCTCGGATAGCAGCATTGCACGACGCGCGATCTTTTTGCACGTGCACAGCAGCAAGACGTCCAGCGTCGTTTTCGCATGGGCTGTCGCTTCGCATCGTTGGACTCCTCGTTACACACTGCGAAGTTCGTGGAGCGAACCCATCGCTGGTTGATAAAACGGCTTCCTGCAAGAACGCACAAAGGTCTCTGTTGTTGATGACGATGGAGCTCAGAGGTGACGTGAACGGCAGGACCAGCGCAATAAGCTGGGATGTTTGTCGGAATACCACACGCTGTAACATTTTGCATTGTATTCGTGGGCCATAGGTCGAGAGCACAATGCAGTGACTCGGTGAGGCGAGCACTACTGCATCGCTCACCGCCGCGTTTCCAGATATGTATCGCACATGGCCGTTAGGTTCGTCTCGGAGCACACAACGCTCACGGAGTTGGTCCTTCATCGATTGAACACAGCGCTGGACGAAGCACAATCAACATCGGTGATTAGGGCGGTGATTATCTTGCGCATACATCTTCATTTCTAGCCAACAAAATCCCACGGCAATGTGAGTAAACTGGCATCACATGGCACATCGCGTCTGTCGCCAAGGGTGGCGATGTCGGTAACTGCTCCATCAGAGCATGTTTGATCGCACAAAATGGAGGCGGCCAATTCAGATGCGTCGTCTTATTCAGCAACCACGTCGTGACATGCCCGAGATGAGTGTGCGTCGGAGGGGCGCACACCCACCAACATCCAGATGGAATATCTCGCCCTGGTAATGCGGCCAAACGCAATGGAGGCGATGGGAACAAGTGAACATCACTTTGTCGGTGACAGTCAGCTCGTCCTACAGCGGCACTCTATCCCAAGTACCGATGCTTGGCGTTGACTAGTGCTATCACACAGCCATGATCGCTGACGGACGACCAGCAACAGCAGCTCACATGAACACAGTCAGCTGCAAGACGCAGCTCGACAACTTTGCACATGAATCGTTTGCCCGATTGCACGTCGCAGTCGATCTGTGACTGTTCTTTAGTGGCGTGCACCAACCGACACAGCATCAATAATTCAGATGAGAAAGCGTATCCTTCCACGCTTCACGTACGTTCCCCACAGCCGTCCAACGCTGCGCAGGCGGCTGGCAACTCCTCACTTCTCATTTCCACTGGAGATACACACAACATGGCCTCCAGACGTCAGAGCCTCGCTGCCACTGCGAATGCTGCTACTGTACCGCCACCGAATGCATCTGACAATTGTGCCCTCCACCTGCCCAACTCGACCGTGCATTATGCATTCCAACCAAGCGCCGCCTACCTGCCCTTCAAGGAACGCCTAGTCGTCGGCGTGATGCTCTACGACGGCGCCACGGTGCTCGACTTCATGGGCCCGATGCAGTACCTCGACTTCCTGCGCATGTTCTACAACGTGCCCATCGAGATTGTCACCATTGGCACCAGGGTTGGTCCATCGTACGCGCTGTCAGCGTTTGGGTCGCCGTTCTACGCCTCGCAAGACTACAGGACTGTGGAGAACGAATAAATGCAGATCGATGTGGTGCTGGTGCCTGGCGCGGGACCACAGGCGTTGGAGCCTGTAGTGGCGGATGCCCAGTACATGGCCTTCATCCGCCGCATGGCTGAGAGGGCCAAGTACGTCCTCAGCGTGTGCAGTGGCGCCATGATATTGTCCGCCACTGGCCTCCTCGACGGCAGGACCGTGACCACCAACAAGAGCTTGTTCACCTTCATCGCCAATCAGTACCCGAGAGTTAACTGGCAGCCGCGCGCGCGCTGGGTCGTCGACGGCAACTTGTGGTCGAGCTCGGGCATCTCAGCGGGGATGGACATGATGTGGGCATTCATCGCCAATGTGTATGGTCAGAACGTGGCGGACTCACTGGCGACGCTACTCGAGATCGTGCCAACGCGTAATGCGTCGGACGATCCGTTCACACCGACGCCTGAGCTGACAGAGTTTTGGTCGCAAATGTCAAAGCTGGCTGCCAACCCGTAGCTGTCTACAGAAATTGATCATAATTCATCACAAAACGAAATCAAGAGATGAATCAACGCACGGAACAATAGCAAATCTCATGAACCACATGTTCCAAGTTGGACATCGCCCGACTCACTGACGCCGCACACTCATCTCGGGCATGTCACGACGTGGTTGCTGAATAAGACGACGCATCTGAATTGGCCGCCTCCATTTTGTGCGATCAAACATGCTCTGATGGAGCAGTTACCGACATCGCCACCCTTGGCGACAGACGCGATGTGCCATGTGATGCCAGTTTACTCACATTGCCGTGGGATTTTGTTGGCTAGAAATGAAGATGTATGCGCAAGATAATCACCGCCCTAATCACCGATGTTGATTGTGCTTCGTCCAGCGCTGTGTTCAATCGATGAAGGACCAACTCCGTGAGCGTTGTGTGCTCCGAGACGAACCTAACGGCCATGTGCGATACATATCTGGAAACGCGGCGGTGAGCGATGCAGTAGTGCTCGCCTCACCGAGTCACTGCATTGTGCTCTCGACCTATGGCCCACGAATACAATGCAAAATGTTACAGCGTGTGGTATTCCGACAAACATCCCAGCTTATTGCGCTGGTCCTGCCGTTCACGTCACCTCTGAGCTCCATCGTCATCAACAACAGAGACCTTTGTGCGTTCTTGCAGGAAGCCGTTTTATCAACCAGCGATGGGTTCGCTCCACGAACTTCGCAGTGTGTAACGAGGAGTCCAACGATGCGAAGCGACAGCCCATGCGAAAACGACGCTGGACGTCTTGCTGCTGTGCACGTGCAAAAAGATCGCGCGTCGTGCAATGCTGCTATCCGAGGCAACGGTCTCGACCAGCAGCGCACGACTCAACAAGTCTCACTTCCAATTTTGCTTACTCGCGGCGTTACCCAGCGCCCAGTCACTCGATCGCACTCCCGATAACCAGTATATTCATCATGAAGGTGTCGTACGCACAGTCAGTTCTTGCCACGTTTGGTGCTGTCTGCTTGCTTGCAGCGTCGCCAACGAACGCAGCACTCCCTAGCGACGTGCGTGCATGGATGGACGAGAGCGTCAAGCCGTGCGATGACTTCTACCAGCACGTCTGTGGCAACTTCATCAAGAACGCGCCAATCAGCCAAAACAAGACTGGTGTGTCCGCTCTATCCATTGCCCAGGTCAATCTTGAAGCCACCATCGCAAAGATCCTGGCGGACACGAGCAACGATGCCGGCAAGTTCTACGCTTCGTGCATGAACACGGCGCTCATCGAGGAACTCGGCATGACGGAAGTGCAGTCCGTGGTCAAAACGTTGAACGCCATCACCAAGCGTGACGAACTACTCACTTTCGCCGGCAAACTGGTGTCTGAATCCATAGTGTCCTTTGCGAACTACGACGTATTATCGGAGCCCAAGAACGCCACGCGAACCGTGCTGAGATTCTACATGCTCGACACCCCGGTTCCTGCGGCCACATACGTACAACCAGGTGTTAACGTTGACGAGCTGTCCAAGGTGCTCAGCACCTACGTGGCTGCGACATTGCATGCTGCGCATCAATGGTGCGGGGATGATGTCACTTCAACGGCCGAGAGGGTGGTTGAGCTCATCAACAAGTTTGTCCCTCTCTACAACAACATCCAGGTCGCCATGGAACCAGTAAATAT